>JAOPJM010535386.1:0-10005 GCA_027124095.1 Muusoctopus leioderma
ACGTATGATGATGATGATGATGATGATGATATATATATATATATATATATATATATATATATATTTATACATACGACAGGCTTCTGTCTACCAATTTCACTCACAATGCATTGGTCGTTCCGAGACTATAGTAGAAGACACTTTCCCAAGGTGCCACACAATTGGACTGAACCTGAAACCACGTGGTTGCGAAGCAAACTTCTTAACCACACAGCCATGCCTGCACCTATAAGGAGAAAAGTAGTGGTTGTATGAAGGTGAGGGGGGGGGGGGGGGGGGGCAGAGTGACAGGAGGTGTGATGGAGTGTGGATAGAACTGGCAATGATAGCGAGTGAAGATGAGGGAGGGGGGAATGCAGGACAAATGTCATCCTTTAGAGTGGAATAGGACAAGGAGTGATAGAATCAGAGGATGTTGAGGATAGTGGGGTCCTTGACAGGAGCATATTGGGTGGGAGGCCCATGCCAAGCTTGCACTGGGAGTGTGTCCTCCACCATATAACATCTCGCCAAACATCACGGTCTTTAGTCATATGTATACATATCCAGAAAAGGTCCCAACTTCTTACATAAATTTACAGCTAAACTATTATGATTAGAAGCATGTAATTAGCATGTTGTATCTATTATATTGCAAGAAAATAACTGAAATGTATTTAAATCCTCAGTATATGAGACCCAGTTATTATTCCTGGTCATAGCTACTTTGCTTATGCTACTTAATTGCCTTGGGGAATAGGTATCCTATCCAATTTCCCTCTCCCATTGAAGTCAATAGGGTTGATCACCCAGTGATGAATGATTTTGGTAAAGAAAGGTCAAGCAATTCAAGATTTATAGCACTAGTGCAAGGATAAATATGTATACTTTTGATTGCAATCATACATACAGTAAATTTACTTTTCTGTGATTTATGGTTGAAATAAAAGAATAGAGGAAAAAAAACTACAATTAAGATGTCATAAACTTACTGTAACTAGGAATAATGATAAATTGCTACACTTCAAACACACACACCCCTTGCTGCAGTGAACCCGGTTGCCCTTTTTATATGAGAGTAGGACACTTTCATATGTTCGCTATGTTAAAAGGTGAATCATGAAAAGTAAAACAATATATATTTACTTAATGTGAAATCGATTTATAATTCATAAGGTACAAGAACATTAGTTTCTACAAACTATCATGTTCTCTTGATTGCATTTTTTAATGTAATTTACCAAATAGACATGCTGACATAAAATAGTCGGACAACTCTAAAAGGCAGTCATTTTATGTTTTCTAATTAAATATACTTTTAAAAATATCTTTGGAACAACTCATCCGGGAGTTACTCTTCGCTGATGATGCTACCCTTGTTGCCCACACACAGAGTCATCCCGGCAGCGTACAACATTTTGCTTTGCAGAAGCTGCTGAGCTCTTTGAATTGGAAGTCAGCTTGAAGAAGACAGAAGTTCTTCATCAGACCAGACCTCAGAAAGATTACCACCCTCCCTGCATAACCATCAGTGAGACTGAGCTGAAGACAGTCCACCCGTTCGGCTACCTGGAATGCACCATCTCGTTAGATGCCAAGATTGACAAAGAGGTTGACAACAGACTGGCAAAAGCAAACAGTGCTATACAGAAGTCTGGAACAACAAACACCTGAGGAAGGGCACAAAGATACTCTCCTATACGGCTCCGAATCGTGGGTTACTTACCGTCGCCACCAATGACTCCTTGAGCGCTTCCATCAGCGCTGCCTCCACACCAACCTCAACATCCACTGGAGAGACTTCGTTACTAACATTGAAGTCCTCGAAAAGACAGAGGTTAGCAGGATTGAAGCCATGCTCTTAAGGGCACAGCTGGGGATGTTTCCAGGATCGCCTACCACTGGCCACCGTGACAGAGGGGCACCAAAGAAAAGGTACAGAACTCCCTGAAGAAATCCCTTGTTGCATGTCACATTGACTACCGACAGTGGTCTACTATGGCCTCTGATCGCAAGGCCTGGCGGTGCACCATTCACCAATCTCTCCTCCTTCGAGAATGCTCGCAGGGCTGGTCTTAAGGACAAAGGGAGGAGGAAGAACCGTGACACAGCAACACCGAACTGAATTTCCCTTGTATTGGAATCTTCAGCTACCAGCGAACATGCAATAGACGTGGTCAGCCCACTTCCTAAATCTTCGTTTGCGAAGTCAAGCCATGATGATAATGAATCCTATAATAGAAATTAATTTCAAATTCCTAATCTGTGAGAAGAAACTACAATTTAATCTGAAATATTTGGTAAAAATTAATTGCGTAAAGGATCAATAAAATATATTAAATTCTAACATTATTTTGGGAAACAATAAACTTCTGTTTACATATAGTTAAGGATTGTCGTTTACACACACGTGAAAAATAATAGGATCATATTCCTGAATCAGGTCTATTGATTCAGTATTTACTATTATTTACTTAAACATATAACCAATTTGACATAGCATAATGTGTTAATTCATTAAAAGCTCTGGTTAGCTAATTTAATTTTGCAGTCTGCTTTTTTAAAGATAGTAGTATTATCGCTTTAAATAATCACCTTCTAGTGACCAGGCAGGTGGCCAGGTATTTTCTTCAGTTCCACCGAATTCGTGCACGCGTAATGGCGATTCTTGTCGATTTCTCATGTAAGGGTATCAAGAAAAATCTTGATTTTTATTCATTTTAGTAATTTTTTTCTGTTTCAAAATATTCGATTTGCAAATATAGTGTTCCTGAAATAGTCAATGCGTTCTGCTGTGATATTTTACTTAAAGTGCTTCCTTTGTTGTTCCCCCTTAACACACTCTTCACTGTTGTATATCACTTTTTTGGCATTAAAGATTCTTAGAAGCAAAAGGAGATAATTCTTACAGCTTAAATCTATTCCACTCGTCTGAATCACATTCTATGCTAATACTTCTGACCATACTTAGCCAGGTAAGAGACCATTGAAATTACTTTGATCTCCGTATTTTAATTTATTTTCTTTAGATTGCTTTACTTCGTCCTTCATGGAGTCTTGTAATCATTTATTAATAATTTGTAATCATTTATTTATAATTTGTAATCATTTATTTATAATGGGAATAGTCAAAAGCAGTAGCCTGATCGAGCATAATTCATTGTCTTTCTGTCTTCAATCTGTTTGTCTCTTTATTTCCCTTAAGCGTCCCTAAAAATTTTGTTTATTCCAACAATGAGTCTGCGGAATTCTTTAAAGAGGTCCTCATCATTCTTATACCATTTTCATCCTTTCTTATTGTAAAAGGGTATCGTCTTGTCTAGCTGTTGTCTCTTTACACTGTGCTTGAGTATGAGTGATCAAGAATAATTTCTATATTTTCCATTTGTACTCGATCTCTGAAATAATCATAGTTTGTTTTACTTCTTTGTTTAATTAAGAAAATATTTTCATGTCATTTTTGTCTTTGGTAGTCCCCCTTTATCATGTTTCCCTTCTATAAGCATTCTAGCTTTTATCAAAAGTAGTGCTTACCTAAATGATAGGTTCTCATTTGTAGGTATTTAATTTTTATATTTCCATTATATTTTACTTTAAAAAAATGTTATATAAGTATTGGAATTATAAATTAATAAAAGTGTTCTCATTTCCCACAAAGCTCTCAATTTTCATTCATTTCCTTCTTTTTTTTTTAACTTGTTATTGTTACGGTTATAAGGACAATGAAGGTACCAGAGAGAGCCAGGCTATATCGTTAATGCTATATGTTACAGTATCTCACTGTTAGGAGTTCAAATCCCTTCACGGTCGATTTTGCTTAACTTAGACCGATCAAATGAGTACCAATATAATGAAATTGACATAGTCGACTATTTTTCTTTAGAAAACCGACCTTTTGCCTAAGAAAAAACGTATTATTATTATGGTTATTTATAAAATATTGAAATAAATGAATTTATTTTCCTAAAATTACATTAATTCATCTCTGGCTTCGGTAAAAATCAAGACTATGAAAACTATTTTATCTAAGTTCCCCTCAAAGCATACATAGACTGGCAGATATCAAAATTCGTATCTAATCTATGTTTTTATTTTGTATACATTTGATGAATGAGCAAGTTGTTATTGATAGGTTTTTGCCATAAAGAAATAAGTTAACTCGGTTTCAGGAAACAAAATTTTCAGTCTTTAAAGGTGTATTCAGCCAGTAGATTTCTCATTACATTTCAATGCTTTGTCCGTCTGCCACAAGAACACATGAGCCAACGAGAGCCTGTACGTGGTCGCTCGACTTGCTAGAAATAGCAGCCAAATCTCCCTCAAATCACACCATATCGTCTTGAAAAAGGAAAAGACACATTGTATTCTTAGATACCTCTAAAAGACGGGATGGTCCTGGCTGAAACGCCTTTGATCATAGAGGTCTGCTCGATCAAGGCTAACCTTGGGCTAAACAATAACAATAACCACTAGTACACACATGATTACTCTATAGGATGTGTTTTCTTAAATAAGTGGTTTTGCTTGCTTGAATGAATTAGCTTGATAATTATGAAGTGTTGCTACGACTGCTTTAAAATCCGGCAGATTGACTGGGATGTTGCGATAAAAAAAAATTGTCTGTACGAACCACTGAAGTTCAGATAAGGAACGGATCTCAGATCTGAACTGAGACACAGAATTAAGTATCCTACTGAGAAACAGGAATACCTTCAATGAATATTAGTTGGAAGTGCGATACCTTGATTTCACCCCTGCTTCTATTTATTGTGGTTAATTCTCAAAGTGAGGTGGTAAAGGTTACTGAATAACTAGTGTTTGGCGGGCATTGTCTGTTTTTAGTGTGTTAACAGATAGTACTTTCTGTTCAAGTTTCAATTTTAAACATCCAACGGGAATATTATTCTTGCAACACCTTGTGTGATTTTATAGTTTTGATTTGAAACCCTGTTTAAAGAGGTACTGTTGTATTGTTTTGATAAATTCATGGTTGTTTGTTTCGTCAGTTTACCAATGAATGAAAATATTTCGGTTACTAATAACAGAAATACAGTAGTGAATAAGTTTCTCTCTTGGCGAAAACTTCCGATATTAATAACAAGCTGAAATGATAAAGAAGTGAATAATTAATTAACAGTGCATTTTTTTCAATTAGCAAAAACATGACGATTAAAAATACAATATCGCTCTTTTTAGGATTGTCTAATTTTTAATGTTTGAGACCACTTTTTTGTTACGACAACAAAAATCACAGATCTTAATCTATATGTTCGTGATTGATAGAACTATTATGGTAAGGAAACAAGAAGCTTTTAAAGCTGGAAACACCGCCGACATGCCGGTTTCGAAGGCGGCTGCTTCTTTGATGCTCATCACGGTGTGTTGTTAGGGCTAAGACTTGGTCTGAGGCTAGAGGGAACTAAAGACGTGCGCTGGGTCCTGATCATAGTTGCCAATTTTCTTTTCAAATATTTATCTAGAATTGCTTCAAAATATATCTAGTAATATCTTGATATTTTAGGCATTTATCTAAATAAAATGATCTAGATATAATTACATTTTGTTAATGTGAATTATAACAAAAAATCCAAATAATATGAATTATAACAGAAAGTCCGAAACTAGAACTAGAAGTAAGGAATGAAAATTATTATTATTATAATAAAATAAAGTACCAGTCAAGTACTGGGTCATTGGTCTTGTGCCTATGCAATTATTATTATTATTTATTTATTTTTGCATAATCGGAAAAAATATTTGGGAAAAATTCAAAAATATAGAAAAGTTACGTGGGGGTGGTGACTTATTCCGAAACTCCACCGAAAGGTTAATTAAAATACAAGTTATATATTAAATTTCCCGGGTGACACTGTGTAGCTTCCCCACTTGGTGAAGTGTTTGGACATTCCACGTGCATATACGCACTGTGTGCCTTAGGTTGAGCCTGTGTATAACGGTGGCGATCCTCCTAGCGTTAGGGTTTGGGGTTGTCACGTCATTAGCCACAGTGTTTCCCATAGCTGACTCATCTCCAGTAGCCCACGGGATGGTGAGCCTCCTGCAGGGTCCAGGCCCGCCGTCCATCGCTTTAACCATTCGTTGTTTTGTCTTCATGTTCTCTTCAGGATGAATAAGGTCGGTGGGCCCCGAGTTCTCTTCCGACCCAATTTACTGTCGGGGTTAACTCCCTTAGCCGTCGCCTCTACACAGGTAGTGAGGATTTATGCTCGGAGTTGTCCTTCACCTAGTCCGGCTGCCTCCCAAGGCTGCCAAGCCGAGACCATCCACCCAGTTGTACTGCCAGTGTAGCTGTGGACACAGTAGTGCCTTCTCCGAGAGACATGCTTTAACAAAAGCTACGGGGTGCCTCACTCCCAGTGGTCTAACAGCACGCCGGACACTGACCCGGAATTTCTAAGTCCCCGTGCTTAGAAATTTCAGGTTAAACCACTGGGAGTGAGGCACCCCTTAGCTTTTGTTAAAGCATGTCTCTCGGAGAAGGCACTACTGTGTCCACAGCTACACTGGCAGTATAACTGGGCGGGTGGTCTGGGCTCAGCTGCCTGTGTAGAGGCGAAGGCTAAGGGAGTCAACCCTGACAGTAAATCGGGTCGGAAGAGAACTTGGGGCGCACCGACCCTATTCATCCCAAAGAGAGCATGGAGACGCAACAAATGGTTAAAGCGATGGACGGTGGCCCTGGACCCTGCAGGGTGCTCACTATCCCGTGGGCTACTGGAGATGAGTCAGCCATGGGAAACACTGCGGCTAATGACGTGACGACCCCAAACCCTAACGCTGGGAGGATCGCCACCGATATACGCAGGATCAACCTAAGGTGCACAGTGCATATATGCACGTGGATCGTCCAAACACTTCACCAAGTGGGGAAGCTACACAGTGTCACCCGGGAAATGAGACGATGCGGCATCAGCGTTCTTGGTGTGGCAGAGTCGCATTGGACTGGGGCTGGGCACTTCAGCACTGCAGAGGGCGAGCTAGTTGTCTACTACGGATGGAACCTGCACAGAGCCGGTGTGGGAGTAATCCTCTCTAAGGACGCCTCAAAGAGCTTGATCTCCTACAAGGCAGTCGATGATTGGGTGCTCTATGTGCGTTTAAAGGCCTCACCTTTCAATCTCTCTTTGATCCAGGAGAAGATAGAGACTTTCTATTGCAATGCCAGGACATTGTGATGGTTGCTGGAGACTTTAACGCCAAGGTGGGAGAGAACTCCTTTGACAGTGAGGTCTGCGGGCGTTATGTCCTGGGAACTCAGAACAGCGCTGGGGAGCGACTTCTCGACTTCAACACCTAAAGCTGAGACGCTACACTTGTCTCTCGCCAATCGGGAGGAGCACCAACCAGATTGACTACATTCTGTTGAAGAGTCGCTGGTTGAAATGTGTCACTAAATGGTATATCCTGGACCTGACTGTGGCTCAGACCATAACATGGTTGGAGCCAACATCAGATTAGAAGAGAAAACATAAGAACCAGAAAGACAAGACTCAATCTTGATGCCCTCAAGTCAGTGACAACTCTAGAGGCCTACAACATAGAGGTTAACAATAAATTCAAGGCCCTGAATCTACTCGAAGAGGAACGTCGCCCTGATGAGCTGTTTGAGGATTTTAAGGAGATGGTCAAGACCACAGCAGAAAAGATACTGGGTAAAGAACCCAAGAAAACCAATCGGACCTGGATATCCGAGGATACTCTTTCAGGGCTGCACGTTTTTCTTCAGAGGAGAATGAGCAGAGATACAAAGAGGCTCACAGGGCAGTACAACGCCAAGCCAGGGAGGACAAGGCCTCATGGTTGGAAAGTCTGTGTAGCGAGGTGGAAGAAGGCCTCCTCCATAATAACCCTAGAATGGCCTATAGTATCATAAAAAAGATTAGAAAAAGTTTCCAAGTAAAACAACGCAACATCGAGGATGAGGAGGGCCGAGTCCTGACAGACATCAAGGACATCCTGAGGAGGTGGAAGGAGTATGGAGAGAGACTCTTCCAGGATGTCAATGATTCAAATAGTGACAGTAACGATGACAGTAACATGTTGCACCACATGCCAGAAATTCTGGAAGTTGAAGTAAAGGAAGCAATTCGGTGCCTACCCAACAACAAAGCAGTAGGTGTCGACGACCTTCCTGTGGAGTTACTGAAAACAAATAACGATATGATGACGAAGGTTCTCACCAAGCTGTGTAACAAGATCTGTGAGACGAGTGAATGGCCTGCAGACTGGATGCGAGCAGTCTCCATTGCACTGCCCGAGGTAGCAGGCACTGCTGATTGCTCAGAGCACCGTACCATAGCCCTCATCAGCAAGATCTTGTTGAGAATTCTGCTGAAGAGGATGGCACGGACCGCCGAAGAACAGCTCACGGAAGTGTAGATGGGGTTTTGTAAAGGAGTGAGTGTGAGGGACCAGATTTTTAATATCAGGATCCTCATGGAGAAAGCCAGGGAACATAATGTGCCACTATACATGGCGTTTATTGATTATAAAAAAGCCTTCGACTCAGTCCGGCATTCCACATTGTGGAAGGTGTTACAAATGATGGGACTTGAGGGCTCAGCAGTTGACTTACTGCAGAGACTGTACACTGGTCAGCAGGCGGCTGTTAGAGTAGAATGTAAGCTTACGGACTGGTTTAGCATCAGGAAAGGAGTTCGGCAGGGGTGCCTTCTTTCCCGTCTGCTTTAACCTCTACTCTGAGGAGGTGATGCGGAAGTCGGCAGATGATCTTGGCTGGATTGGTGTATGCATCAGTGGCCGGCGGCTAAATAACCTTCGTTATGCTGATGACATCGTGCTGATCACTACCTCGCCGGCTGAGCTCCAGAGAATGATTGACAAAGTTAGTTGAGTCTCTAGCGAGTTTCAACTAGAGATCAGCACCAAAAAGACCACGATTATGGCAGCCACCAGGGAACCAGAGCAGCTTACCATACGATGCCAAGGGGTGACGCTAGCCCAGGTTGACAAGTTCAAGTACCTGGGCTCCATTGTTGACCAAACAGCAGACTGCAGCCAGGAAATCAGAGCAAGGCTTGGTGTAGGAAGATCAGCCCTGAGGTCACTCAATACAATATGGAGAGACCATGCCCTTAGCTAAAGCATCAAGCTGAAACGTCTGAAAACCCTGGTCTTGCCAGTAGCATTATATGGGTGTGAAGCTTGGCCCCTTCGGGGGGCTGACACCAAGCGACCGAGGGCGTTCGAGATGACGTGCTACATGCGAGCACTGGGGATTAGTTGGGCAGCCCGTAGAACAAACGTTTCAGTTCTGGAGGAGACGGGGGCAGAACGAAAGCTGGTGACGATGGTCAGAAGGAGAAAATTGAAACATTTGGGCCATGTTATCAGGGCCCAAAACATCTGTACCCGCTTACTTGAGGGCTGGGTGGACGGAAAACGGGCCCGTGGGCGACAGAAACGGAGGTGGAGTGATAACATCAAGGACTGGACGGGGAAGATCCTGGCGGAATGTGCGGCTGCAGCGCGAGACCATAATGCTTGGCGAGGAGTGGTGGTTGTGTCCGAAGTCCCCGACCCTCAACCACGAGGATGGGATTATTCATTCATTTCTTTCATTCTGTAAGATCTGATTTCAAATCCCGCCGAGGTCAACTTTGCCTTTCAACCTTCCGGGATCGATAAAATATAGTACCAATCAAATACTGATATTGATTTAATCGACTTACCCCTACCCCAAAAATTTCTGGCCTCGTGCCAATGTAAGAAACCATTATTATTATTATTATTATTATTGGTTGTCGCTACTGCTAGACATGTTTTTGGTAGCTGCGAGGGAGATTGTTTCTGTCAAGAGTCAAAGATAATTTTTTTGAAGATTTTCTGGATTACCTTAAAGGAAATAAGATACGCCCACCAAAATATACATGACGAGAATATTGTGCCTCGTCAACAGAAAGAAAACAATGATTTACACACTGACACACAACATAATAGCAACAGTACAAAACTTAATTTTGCACACATTATAAACAGTAATAA
>JAOPJM010535404.1:0-10004 GCA_027124095.1 Muusoctopus leioderma
ACATTCGATGGGCCACATCAGTGCTTGAAGAGGGCCGCATATGGCCCGCGGGCCGCGTGTTTGACATGCCTGCTATACAGGGTAGCTGTGTTATCAACTAAAGTGTTTTCATTTAGTTTTGTTTCGTGTTCTGCATTGTAATGTGCTGCAATGGACACAGCAAATGCATGGACACAGCAAATGAGAAAGTGCCATACTTGTGTGTCTGACATAACAGTTTGAGTCATAAACTTCATGACTTTAAAGTATGAACCAAGTGTATTTTATCATGCCACCAGCACTAGAGAGGTTATATTCCAGGACTAAAGAGTCCTCTTGGCATTATCTGACAGGATCAAAGGGTCCTCTTGGCATTATCTGACAGGATCAAAGGGTCCCCTCTACCTTGTATCAGTTTCTATTCAGATTTACTGTTCTCCTAGGTGAGCTGCCTTTGCTGTGGCTACTGGAGTCTACGCCTCCATCTCATCCATTTTTTGGCATACTATGATGCTGCTAATTCTTGAATATATCAATCCATTGTTCTGATGAGCTGATTTTACAACCCAATTGCGATTCCCATGTGAAGCTATTTTAATCAACATTAAGATTGGCAGAATTGCTACAACATCGGACAAAATGCCTTGCTGTATTTAGTCAGAACTCTTTACGTTGTGTGTTCAAATCCCACCAAGGTCAACCTTGCCTTTCATCCTTCCAGATTCGTTAAAATAAAGTATCAGTGAATTACTGAGATCGATTTAATCGACTTCCCCCCCCCCCACACACACACACCACCACCACACTTCTGGCCTTGTGCTTGTTAGAAGCAATTATTAAGTAAACGACTGTAAAATGTGTAAGTTTTATAACTCAAACATTATTTTCTATCTCTGTATCCTTAACTATCATGTCAATTGTTAGTGTTTGTATACAGCTTAATCAAAATAATTACTTAGTTATGTATAATTGTCTGTGGTCCTATTTCATAAACACTGGACAATTGTTACATCTGAGTTTTAATAATGTTAACGACTTTGGGTAATTTTCTAATGTCATTATTTTTAAATTGCCTAATTAGTGAATTATTTTCATGCCAAAAACTATAGACTCTTCAAGTCATTCTGTGGTCTGGTAGTTGTGTGTGTTGACTATGTTTCGCTGAGGTCTAATAAGACCGAAACATGTCCGGAGTTGTCACCATAGCTACTAAAGATCAGACTCACTCCTTGAATATCTCCATTTAATTTTTGGTCGGGTGAAATTTCAGAGTTCTCTCCCTTGCCACTTTTGAGAGGAATTTTCATTAATGCTAATGACTTTTCTTTTCATTGATTCTAATTTCAATTGATTAAAAATTATTTTCGCCTCACCCCATTAAGTATGGTAGCCTGCACTTAAACATAATCAATATACTCACTCTCAGTGTAGAAGCTACTGGAATGTTCTAACTACCTAATGTGTCTTAAGACATAGAAGACACAAAATTTCAGTCCTGGTAATTTATGTATGGAGAGTTGTTTTCTAGTATATATTTTACTAAACACTTTACACTTACAAATTTGTTTTCAGTGATCTAAAAATTTTTAATAAATTATATTAGACTTTCCCTCCCCCAAAAAAAATTTCACAAATATTGTATATTTAAGCTTTTAATAAGATCTACTTGTTTTTGGCTCATTTCTGACCCCCCAAAATATAAACTGAAGTTTAAATTTTGGGGGTTAGAAATTTAATTGAGAATATTTTACACAAATTTCTATTTTGTATTTTCAGGGGATAATTGTTATTCCTTAGTTGCAGTTTGTTTGCCAAACTACAACAATATCTGCTGATATATTCACTTTTCTTGTTTTCTTATTTTATAACAATAATATTTACAGTAACATAGATTACAAGTTACTAAGATCATATGTGTGAGGTGAATGACCTTGATACTTGATTAATGACCTTAATTAACCACTTAACGAATTTGCCCGAATTATCTCGGCCTCCAGATGTTCAATTTTTACTAGTTTTTAAAAATAAACAAGTTGGTTAAGTGGTTAAACAGGCGGGAATAAAGTAGCAAGAATGATTTTCCACAAATTCCACATCTGCTGCATTGAAATGTTGTCCAGAATTATCAGAGCACCAATATCTTTCTGCAATGTGTATTTGTTTGATGATTACTAGAAAAGAATTCTCAAACAATGATATATGATTTATTCTACAATAACAAAACTTATTTATCTAGTGTGTTTTTCTTTTGTTTTTTGTTTTTTTTTGTGGTTTACAAGAATCGAAACACCACAGAATGATTTCTTACACATTTCACACTGATATGGCTTTTTCTCCAAGGTGTATTTGTATGTGAGCTAGAAGTTTAGATTTCACAGAAAATTTTTCCCCACATGTTTCACACTGATATGGTTTTTCTCCAGTGTGACTGCGCTTATGGATTACAACAGAAGAACTCTTGGAGAAAGGTTTCCCACATATTTGACAGTGATATGGTTTTTCTCCAGTGTGTATTCTTTTATGTGTTTTTAAAGTACTGTATACACTGAAAGAGTTCCCACATATTTCACAGTGAAATGGTTTTTCTCCAGTGTGTATTCTTTTGTGTATTTTTAAAGTACTGTTTTGACTGAAAGAGTGCCCACATATTTCACATGTATATGGTTTTTCTCCAGTGTGTGTTATCATGTGACTTTTTATGCTACGACGGGCAAAAGATTTCCCACATATTTCACAGGAAAATGGTTTTTCTCCAGTGTGTGTTCTGATGTGTATTTCTAACTGGCTATTACAGGGAAAAGCTCTTCCACATATTTCACAGTGATATGGTTTTTCTCCAGCATGTATTCTTTCGTGCCTATTTAAACTAAAAACAGTGAAAAAAGATTTCCCACAAATATCACAATGATAGGGTTTTTCTTCAGAGTGTCTTGTTTTGTGTCTTTTTAAAACACTATTATTGACGTATGATTTCCCACATGTTTCACAGTGAACGCGACTTTCTCCAGTATGTATATTCTTGCGCATTTTTAAATCCTCAAAATTTGACAAAATATTTCTCATAAATTTCAGTGATAGAGGTTTTTCTAGCACTTACAGGTTTCTGAACTTCAAGATCACTTTTCTCGCCTCTGTGAAAGAGCGTTTTCCGGACGGTATTGTCTTGTATCTTTTTCAACGACAATCATAATCAAAATATTTCCTATTAAGTGAGTACCTTCTAGTGAGTTTTTAAATATTACCGACGGGAGATTTGTATATATGATTGTACATAAATGTTCAATGTGACAAACAGTTTTCTCAGAATTATCATAACAGACATATTAGATATTTGTTCTGTACAGAAGTTCTGAAACTAGCGTAATATTTACGAGTATATAATATATTGTGGTTCAGTTTCCTTGTCTGGGATAACATGAAAGGTAACATAGATGGGACATTTTTTACAGTATATAATGAAATTAAAAAGACGATAAAGATACAAAATTAAACCTGAATCTAAATATTGATATAAAATATAATTTAGTCATTTGTAATTATTTAGTAAATTTCGAACTGATTGGATTTATATTTCTTCATGTCTATTATAGTAACTAAACAGAATTTGAAGATAATTATTAAAAAAAAAAAACTGAGAAGACTGTGTTGAAATCCGATCAAATATGTGATTGTTTGTTGTGTAAAACAGTAGATTATTGAACAGTGACAGGTGATGTTGACAAGGGAGGTTACTGTGTTATGTATGTTCTATAAAGTGTTCTGTGTATTGAAATTACAGCCTACAATTATAACTTGGAGTAAAGATAAGCATTGTTGTTGTTTACACTGTAGAACTGTGGCAATGTTGTATCTATATATATATATATAAGTCTTATTGAAGTGTGTTACCGAGTATGGTATTTACTGAATAGGATTGTGGATGTTTCATATTCTCTCACTTCCGCCTCCGCTAGTATCACGTGACTCATTGTGTTATCGAGTGGAGGCAACAGCATAATTTCGAGAAAATGGGGAGTGTATAAAAGCATCAAGGGTTACGCGAAATACCAAAACGAAAAACCAAATATTGTTTACATTTATTATTGTTAAGATCAAAGGGCTTATTAAGTCTATGAAAAATTTGGAATTTATCGAACTGCAAAAAATTCATGTTCTATGATAATACTTTTCCGGAGAGGGCCTTCCAATCTCTAAAAAATAACTATTGTTCATTTTTTGATTTTGCCAGTCTCCGGTCTGAATTAACTGTTTTGTTTTCTTGTAATATTGAAGAGCTCCTTAAATATCTATTAAAAAATGAAATGCATGAAGGTTTTCCACAAACACATAGGCTAATAAATTTGGTCTTAACTTACCTATTTCAATTTCCTGTGTAAACAATATTTGGGTTTTCGTTTCAGTATTTCACATAACCTTTGATGATTTTTATACACTCCCCATTTTCTCGAAATTACGCCGTCCTCCTTCACTTTTACCCAAATATACAAAAGAAAAACGATCCTATGCTTATATGTATGTAAACAAATACAGAAATACTAGGTAATATGATGGATCGCGTGTTACGATTTATATATATACAGGTGAAAGTGGAGGAAAGTGACGTAATTAAAATTAGAACCAGCAATAATGAGGAATGTAAAAGTTTAACTTGGCTTTCCTGAATTACCGAAACGAATAAGTGACCAAGTTTAAATCCCAGGCAGACTTTCGCGACAAAAGCCTGCTCACGTCTGTCTAAGTGAGGAAAAAATATGGAAAGCCACAGGAAACGTAACTCGTAGCGTGTGGGAGCATAGCTCACTAAGCAGTGTAGGAATACAGGCAAAATTCGAGTTGGTGTTTCGAACTCTGCCAATATTCCTGCTACATCCCGCCAAAGTTGACTTTGCCTTTCATCCTTCCAGGGTCGATGAAATAGTACCAGTCAAATACGGTGTCGATATAATCGACTGTTCATTCCACCAAAAATTTCTGGCTTTGTATCTATGTAAGAAATCATTATTATCATTCTAAGAAATACTTTATTATTTCAAGTTATAAATATTAAAGGAATGAATAAATAAAGACGGAAAAAAAAAACACATGCACGTTCACTCGAGTACACTCTACAGCAGAGAATGCCGGTGCTGTTCTCTAAAAGTTTTTGAGGCAATCCAAAACACTCATAGTATTACCGCGAGGCTGGAGTGCTGGAACAGCCAAGCACCCTAGTGAGCATTATTCAATACGTCAGTAAGACGAGCCGCCAACGATTACCAAAAACCTTGTGTGTCAGCGACCCAGCTCCTCCGAACGTCTTGAATACCACGGGCTGAAAAATATAATTCGCCAACAAATTACGGTATTTCAACAATTTATTCCGTTCAGCCATGGATGCTGTAACCCCTGCCTCCGCCACATCATTTAGGATGTGCGATGGAGCGAAAGGGTCGCTGACAGTGGTTTCCCATATGAGGCATCTACCTCTAGCCCAGGGACAAAGGGTAAGTCCGTTGGGCATTGACCCTGGACAATCCAACTGGCTCCAGAATTGAGGGGATACTGACTCTGGCTAGGGCCTGTTTTATAATTAAGTTAAACTCGGTGTGGAGAGCGAAGCGACCTGCATTCAGGCAACATGAAAAGCCATGAAGACCTCCAGAATCGAGAGGCTTGTCTCATCGATACTTCAATCTTTCTAAGGGTTCGCCAACAATTCTTGGTAAGACAATGAGAATTTAAGGCGAAGGCCAACAAAAACAAACTATGAATTTAAAACAATTATGGAGATACAAAAATTATACTGCTTTACGTTATTCTGTCTCACTGCGCTCTGAGTTCAAATCCCGCCGAGGTCAACTTTGCCTTTCATCCTTCCGGGGTCGATAAAATAAAGTACCAGTGAAGTACTGGGGATTGTTGGCCTTGTGCCTAAATTAGAAACAATACTGCTTTACGTTAATATATACATTTTATATAGGTTTCATTAATTAAATTTTGTATATATTATTGCAAAGTAATGTATTTTTTTTTATTCGAATTATTTTAAAATTATATTTGGAAATGAATTTTCTTCTGCAGTTCAATTTAGTAACTTATAAAGACAATACCATTCTGTATTTGCCAAATATGATTAATGCCATGTTAGAGTTGCCGAGTATATGTATATATATATATATATATATATATAAAGCGCGTTCTTTTTCTTTTGTCGAGGGTCACCAGTGAAGCAAATATAAGTTGATTGCGAAATGGTAAATGAAAAACGAAAGTTTCTTAGCAAACAAGTTTTTTTGTTCGAGTTTTCGAGCGAAAAAACAATGATTAGAGAATTCATCAATATATAATAAACGTAATGAGTAATATCTTTGTTTTTGTTTGTGAGTGTTTTGACTTCGTTAGTTTGTCTGTGTCTGGAATCTTACTTTATATTTTACTCTGCCTCCTTTTACGCAATTACTATTGCTGTCTTTACTGTGGTAATATATTTTACTTATGTTTTGTATAACATTTGCACATTTTTCTGAGCAAGGTTCTTATCAGATAAGGTTGTTATTTAAGTGGATATATATATATATATATATATATCCTTTTTTCTCTCTATCCTTAACTATCATGTCCCTATAAACACTGGACAATTGTTATATCAGATTTTTAACGTTCACTGTATCTTAATGTAAATATAAATTTTCGGGTAGTCTGTATAGACTTATTCCCCTTTATTCAAAATTTTCAATAACATCTCGAATGATGGTGGCTGGGGAAAGGAATAAGTGTCGTGTAGAAATGTATACATATATGTATGTATTTATATAAGCAATTGGGCGGAGGCATGCTCGATAGTTAAGAAGGCTCCGGGTTCAATCCCACAGTATGTCATCATGGGCAAGTATCTTTTACCATAGCCTCGGATCGATTGTAATTCAAAGGGCCAGCCTTGTCAAGCTGATTCCAACTGGGGATTAAGTTAAGGATACAAGTGTCTGTGGAATACTCAGCCACTTACACGCTAATACAATAAGTATGTAGTTCAGTTGTTCAAACAAATGGAATATTCATCGTCAAAACCGACGGAGGATCCATTTACTGGGGGGGGGGGGTTATGCACAAATAAAAATAGTAATGAGTTTGTAGGGATTTTTAATGTATACAGTTCTCAGGTGCACTACAACGCAAATACGCAATAATATAATGGACCACGTGATATCAGCGAAGGCGGAAGTGAAAGAATATACACTACACACTCATCACATTCTTCAAATGACAAGGTGGGGACTGAAGAAGACAAATGAAGTCTATTCGCTTCTACCAACAAAATAATCTACTGTTAACTGAACGAACGATTTGTAGAGTTCCCACTAGGAGCAACTATGTTACCCGAACACTGTCGCTATAAGCCAAAAGAGATATTTTGCGACATCCAGACTCGAACCCATATATACACATACACAACATAGGCCACCGCTCACACAGTTCTACAGTTTACTCTTGTTAACAACACGATCGCTCGACAATGTGGGAAATAGCAGTCAAATTCACTCAAATCAGTCGTAGGCTGAGAATACACATTCTCGTTCAACACATACTCTACTGAAAACACGCTTCAGTAATAAACTTTACTACATTATATATATATATATATATATATACACACTTAACATTGGATAACTGTCATAGTTGTAGAGTGTAAACAACGACAACGCTTATCTTTACTCGCAGTTATAATTATAGAACATACATAACACAGTAACCTCCCTTGTCAACATCATCTGTCACTTCCATAATCTACTGTTTTACACAACAAACAATCACATTTTTGATCGGTTTTAAGAAGTCTTGTCAGGTTTTTACAGTTATCTTCAAATTGTGTTTTATATTGTTTAATTACCATAACAGACACGAAGAAAGATAAATCCAATTCAATTTAGTTCGAAATTAACTGAATAATTTATATCATTAGTACGTCTAAAGGGCCAATTTTGTACCTTTATGCTTTTCGAAGTTATTTCGTTATATCATGTAAAAAATGGTCCATTTATATTATGTTTCCTAATATACCAAACAAGGTAACTAAACCACATTATATTATATACTCGTAAATATTGCTGTGAACTCCTGTACAGAACAAATATGTCTATTATGGTGATAATTCTAAATCAACTGTTTGTTACATTGAACTTTATATACAAATCTTGTAGTCGACGAGCGTCTAAATGTTAGAGAGAAAAACTTTATCACTAAAATCTATTTGAAATATTTGGTCAAATTTTGGGATTTAAAAATGCACAAGAACATACACACTGGAGAAAGTCGCTTTCACTGTGAAACATGTGGGAAATCATTCGTCAATAATAGTGTTTTAAAAAGACACAAAATAAGACACAACGAAGAGAAATCTTATCACTGTGATATTTGTGGGAAATCTTTTGTCACTAATTCAAATTTAGGTAGTCACAAAAAAATACACACTTCACAAAAACCATTTCACTGTGAAATATGTGGGAAATCTTTTGTCCGTAATACTCACTTAAAAAGTCACATTAGAACACACACTGGAGAAAAACCATATACGTGTGAAACATGCGGGAAATCTTTCAGTCAACAGCTTAGTTTAAAATCACACATAAGAACACACACTGGAGAAAAACCATATAAGTGTGATGTATGTGAAAAATCTTTCATTGTGAAATCTGCTCTTGTAGTTCACAAACGAGCACACACTGGAGAGAAGCCATATCACTGTGAAATATGTGGGAAATCATTCAGTAATAACAGGTTAAAAACACACGAAAAAATGCACACTGGAGAAAAACTATATCATTGTGAAATATGTGGGAAGTCTTTTAGTGAAAATAGTAGTTTAAAATCACACAAAAGAGTACACACTGGATAAAACCCCCTATCACTGAGAAGTACATGGGAAATCTTTGTTTGGGAATTCTAATCTTGTAATCCATATGTGCAGGAGCAATGGAGAAAACTAAAATCTAGTCTTCCGGCACACAAATAAGTGCCCTGGAGGAGGAACAACAAATCATGGTGAAATATCTGGGAAAAACCTTTTTGTGAACTCTCAGTTTCTAGCCTACACACGAGTCCGCACTTTGAAATATGTCGAAAATTGCTCACTTGAGAAAATCTATTGCAGTGTGAAATATGTGAAAAATCTTATCTTGTAAGCCTCAAAATAATACACAGTATATAAAAAGAAGTAATCATTGAAGAAATACGAAATCATTCTCTCTGAAATTTGTTTTGTAATTGTCAGACAAACACAAGCTGTAGAAAGGTATTGTGATTTTGATAATTGTGGAAAACCGTTCATACAAAGACTTGATATCATTAATCATACATGGAATAATACAGATGTGGAAATTGTGGAAAATCATGCTTACTTCAAAGATAATTTTTTGTTAAACTGATATATACTACTGAAAAATATTACCAAGGAGATTTGTTGAAAAACAGTTGCATCATGGTAGTCATACCGACCATGTAAAACATACATAGGCAGTTTCATTATTTTCTGTGACAATAGTATATCTCATTAAGTATCAGTTATTCATCTCACACCTATGACTCTGGTCACTGATAATCTATGTTAATGTAAATACTATTGTCACAGCAGAAGTGAATATATCAGCATGTGTGTTTTAAATGACTAACATAACTTTAACACAATGTATTTGTTTTTGTTTGGACAATGTGCAACTAAAGGATTGTTAAAATCTATTCTCTAAAAAAAGAAATTTGTGTAAAATCATCTAATTCTGATTCATGACACAAACATTTGAACTTCAATTTAAATTACATGAGACTACACAAATAGATCTGAAATTAAAAATGTTTCTAAACTGATAGAGCACTGAAAACTAATTTATTAGTGTAAAGTGTTTAGTAAAATATAATGTACTAGAAAACATCTTTCTATATATATAAATGACTCAGACTGACATTTAGTAGCTTCTGTGTCTTAACAGACATGAAGCAGTAAGAACAATCCAGTAGCTTCTGTATTTAGAGTGAGCATATTGATTCATAGTTTG
>JAOPJM010535426.1:0-10004 GCA_027124095.1 Muusoctopus leioderma
TTTTCATTATTACTACTATATTATACACTCACATGGAATAAAGTGTCTCTTAAAATTATCTCAATCACTGGAGGCAAACACACACACACCTCATTCTGTAATAACACTTAACTGTGTTGTTTGCCTTCTGATCTGAACACAGCATGTAGGATTAATAGCTTTACACCTAATATATTGTGTGTGTGTGTGTGTGTGTGTGTGTGTGTGTGTGTGTATTGAAGTTAAAAGGCAGCAGAAATTGTGTCTGTCTCACATGAAAATATTAGCTGTTTACTGAATTGCGCACTGAATTCCATGCATTAAATTAGCATTTTTATAATTAATTGGAAATCATTTACTTTATTTGGTAATTAATATTTATAGTCTTAGTCTGGATAGGCATCGCCTACATTATCTACTTCTATATATATATAGCGATAGCCACTAATGCACACACAAAATTATTTAAATGTACTCTTGCTTGTCAATTAATCTCAATGATATCACCACAAGATGCCATTTTGTTTACAACAAAGTAACAGTTAAACTTGTTTTTGGTGCCATTCTATGCATATAGATCACATGACCAAATGTAGGGGGGGCAATTCTATCATGCTATATATAGCACGTGACAATAAAATCGGACATGGCAGAAAACTAGCAATCTAGTGTCACATGACATATCTGTGTTATTTCTGATCAATCGTATTTTTATCTGAACTGTAAATTGAGCCAAAAGGATGCTGTGTAACTCTATGATACTGACAGACTAGCAGTGTGGAATCTTTTTGTCCGCCTGAAAGACCTTTCATATTTTCTCCTTCTTCACTTACAATGCTATATCCATACATGCCCATAGTACAGAATTACTAAAGTTACACCATGCATTTTTAACAATGGAACTCTGTCTCGTGTAACAATTTGTATTTGAACTCAAATATTAATCTTTTTCGAATGACTCTAAATAACGCCAGTGCAGTTAGATTTTCTTTTTTATTCTAGTAGATTTTCTCTTCGCAACCTGTAAATGAATATTATGTTTGCCAGTTAATTGTATTGACTGTACTCGACTGTATTTACCTAGGTTTAATTCTCAACCACTGTTCTGTATGTATACTTAGTTCTAAAAAACTTAGAATTATCTTCTGAGATTAAATGAAACCAATCCAAATGAAATATACGAGTGAGACGTGGACCCCCCCCCCATCCCATCTGGGAGAATGGTGACCCCAAATAAGAATTGACTTGAACCGAAATCACCTGTCCAATTCATGCTAGGCTGGCAACGGATGTAAAACAATGATGTTGATGATTGTTCAGTTATGAAATTCCTTTCTTCGTCAATTTTTTTATTCTCGTCATCAAGAAGGCTTGATGTGGTACCTGAATGCCATTTCTAATGGACAGTTTATTTTTATCCTCACTAAATATGTGTATGTTGGGGGGGGGGGGGGTTGTGCATTTATGTGTACAAATAAGAGGGAAAAAAATGTACTCCCTACATGTAGTAGACTTTATTAACTCATTTGAAGCAGAGACTTCACTCCATTGCTACTCCGAGTTTACTGTTACAGGGAGTAGCAATAGAGTGAATCCTCAATTTTAAATAAATAAATGAATATATATATATGAATTTTATCTTTTTTAAATACAAACAATATTAAACCTATTGCATTTGTAAACAGTATGTGCTTAATAAACAGTATATGTGATGGCGGTTGTGCTGGGCATGATGGAGGTGTGCTGGATGTGATAGAGGTTGAAGTTTTTGTTTGGAAATATTTATTTCTAACATTGGTGCAAGGCCACACATTTTTTGTAGAGTAGGGAGTATAGTCGATTATATCAACTCCAGTACTTGACTGGTACTTTATTTTATCAATCTGTGGAAGGATGAAAAGCAAAGTTGGCCTTGGCAGGGTTTGAACAGAGAACGTAAAGTCCAGTAACTAAATACCACAAGGTATTTTGTCCGACGCTCTAATGATTCTGCCAATCCATTAATCAGGCTCTTGGTAGTTTATTCGTTTCATGTTGTTCTCCACTCTCTTTCACAGACACACTCCTACACACACACCTATGCACACATACAACCATGCACAAACATATGCACACTAACAGAACAGCTATTACATACGTAAATAATCTGTCTGTTAATACATCAGCTGCTTGCTGAGTGTTCATTGTTGACAGCTTGTGATGTAAGGTTAGTTGAGGTTAATCTTCTAGTGGATCTTTCTACCTTTCTCAATGTGCAGTGTATGTGCACACATGTACAAACACACACACACAGACCATGCAACACCTGCATGTACGTACAGACACATGGTGCAAAACCTCTGCCCTCGCGTACATGCATACACCTGCATGTACTTGTATGTGCACACACAGTGCAACATCTGTATACACGTAAATAAAGTAAATAGATCCAGTATTCTAGCCATTTGATCAACTGAACTACCTACTCATTGTTGTGTGCAAGTGGCTGAGTATTCTACCGACACCTGTACCCATAACATAATCCTCAGTCAGAATCAGCATGACACAATGTGTTACAAGGATGGCCCTTTGGATTACAGGTACAGTCCACCCTTCCACACAGCATCCGTATACCTACTTCCCCTCACAAAAACTTGGATCAACCCAAGGTTATGGTAGTAGACACTTTCCCATAGTGCTGTACAGCGGGATTGATCTTGGAACCATGTAGTTGCGAAGCAAATGTAGCCACACAGCTATGTCTGCATTTATTTACAAATGTATACACGCTCGCATTGTGTAACATCTACTTGCATGTTTGAGCAATGTACACACACAACACACACAACACACACACACAACACACACACACCTCACACACACACCTCATTGTCATTTTGATTTTGATTGTATATATGCCAGTGTACCTCTGTGTTTGTGTGCCTGTTGTGAATAAATAGAAAGTGGACTTATTACTCAGCCCAGTCAACAAAGATGTTAACCAATCCCTATAAAGTTCCTGTCTTCTTCAGCAGCTGAAGCTTTTAGCTAAAATACCAATCCTTACATTACATATGTTATGTTGTGCTGCTGCTAGTTTCTTTGATTCTTACTACTATTGCTACTCTATCACCACCACCTCTTCTATTGCTGCCGCCAACACCACTACTATTACCACCACCACCACTATTGCTGCCGCCAACACCACTACTATTAGCACCACCACCACCACTATTGCCACTGCCACAGATACTATTGCTGCCATCACTGCTGCTATTGCTACTACCACCTCCACTAACACCCTTACTACTGCTATTGCTACCAACACTATTGCCACCACCATCACTTTCACCACCAGCACTGCTACTTCTACTACTGCTGCTGCTGCTGCTGCTACTGCTACAAATGCTTTTCAACAACTTCAAATCCCGCCGAGGTCAACTTTGCCTTTGATCCTTCCGGGGTCGATAAAATAAAGTACCAGTCAAATACTGGAGATCGTTGGCCTTGTGCCTAAATTAGAAACAATTATTATTGCAACTGAAGTTTTTGATTGTTTGTTGAAGGGGATAATTTGTTTGTATTTTCTGTTGCCTATACATAAAACATTCAAATAAACATACACACAGACACCCACACATATTTCTTTTGTATAACATTATGTCTATCACCCTGATTACCTGATACTCAGGAAATCCAGACATACTTCTGCATTTAAAGTATGTAAATGATCATATATAACGATGATGACGACGACGACAATGATGATGATGGTTTCTTATATAGGCTCAACACCCTGTGTTTTATAGAAGTGAAATGAGATTGAGTGACATTTATGCCTTTCTCAAGGGCATTAGTAGAGTGTTGAAGTAACTGCCAGATGAAGGGTCGAAGCTGTATATCCCAGCACTTTGCTGGGGTCTATTGCCAAGAAGTTTAGCTCCCACCTGTTGGGTTTCTTCTACACAGGTTGTTGTTGTTGTTGTTTAGCCCTAGGTCAATCAATTCTGATCGAGTGGTCCTATGAGCAGTCCATGACCATTCCATGTTTTTATTTTTTTGTTTTTTGTTTTTAATTTTATTTTGAAACTTAGTTTATCTCAGACTACATTATCCCATGTGTTCTTCCTTTTCTAAGATGGTAGAGGGATTAGAGGGTTATTTGGCTATTATTTCTAGCAGGCTGTCACCACCTATAAGTTCCCATGACAAGCTTCCCCATTTTTCTCTATCGCCTGCATCCCCCCTCACCAACCTCCTGGCTTTTATTTCCTCCTCCATCATCTTTAGCCATGTCCTTTTTGGTCTTCCCCTTCCTCTACTTCCTTCCACATGCATTTCCATCACTCATCTCACCCAGTCACTTTCATCCTTCCTCAACACATGACCCAACCATCTCATTCTATTTCTCTTCACAAGTGGAAAGTGAAACTGGCTTTACAAGTGCTTACCTTGGTCGTTAATAGAAGGCAGTTGATAATGGATCCTGTAACGGTTTCAACAATAATGATGAGCATTCAGTTGTTCAATCAACTGAACTACCCATTCATTACATTAACGTGTAAGTGGCCTACGTGTACCCTTAACTTAATTCTCAGGCTGAATCAGCGTGACACAATATGTGACAAGGCTGGGCCTTTGAATTACAGGTATAATTCTTCCAATAGGCTTCCGCACACTTTCTGTTTGTCTAGTTTCACTCACAAGGCTTGGATTTACATGAGACTGTGGTAAAAGGCACTTGCCTAAGATGCTACACAGTGGGATCTAACCCAAGACCTCATGATTGTGAAATAAACTTCTTAAGAAGTCAGCCATGCCTGCATCCACTCGTAGCAATTATTATTATTAAGATTGGGTGGTGGAGTGGCTGAATCTGTAAAGTGTTCAATTAAATATCTTGTGTATAGTTAGGTTCCTTTTATGGTCTGAGTTTAAATTCCACCGGGTTTGATAAAACATGTACCAGTAATGTTCTGGGGTTGCTTTAATTGACTATACCTCTCTCCTACAAGGTTTGTGGCCAAGTGTCAGAAAGAGTAGAGCACCAGACAAAATGCATTGTGGTACTGTATTTATTTAAATCTCTTTATGTTCTGAGTTCAAATTCCACTGGGATTGACTTTGCCTTTCATTCTTTTTTCTGAGTCAATAAAATAACTTGCAGGCATATATTTTGGCTGGTTGATTCATTAACTACTCTTCCCCCAAAAAATTTGTGGCCATGTGTCAGTGATAGAAATCATTATTACATTATTATTTACATGAGATTGGTCTATTGCATTAAACAATGGATTTATCAATATTTTATTTCATGTTCATGTATTTACATAATTTTTATTTTTGTCTCGGTAATGATGGCATGGGGTTATGGCTTTGTCAAGTGTTTCATGTATGCTGCTGTTAACTCATCGAGTTAATCATGTGTATCATGAAAACAATACCCTTGCTGAGCTGATGACTCAGCGTGATGTTTTATTGCTGTTGGTTTTGTGTCAGTGTAATGTAGTGGGTATAGATGTAGGTGGTGAATGATGTTAAATTGTACATCGTCATCATCAGTAACATTCTAATATTTGTTTTTCTATGCTGGCATGGATTTGAAAGGTCTGCCATGCTGTATATTTCTAATTCTTTTTAGTATTTTGTCATCTCTTCTGCAAGATCTAGGATCCTGAAGTCTTACACCATCACTTCTCTCCACGTCTTCCTTGTTCAATCTCTTCTATGGGTTTCTTCTCCTGACAGTACATAGTACTTTCTCACCCAGCACTCGTCATTCATTCACATCGCATCTCCATACAGATAGTCATCTCTTCTGTACACTTAATTCGATGCCTTTAATGCTCAGCTGCTCTCTCAGCTCACTTGTGCTCTGCCTCTTATGTAGGTTGACATTAAGCATCCAATAGATCATGTTCACCTCGTTTCTCTCCAGCCTCCACAGATTCCCACATTCTTATGCATGCTTCTTTCATACAATCCTTGGAAAAGCAAACTAAAGTACCTTTTTCTTTTTATTCTCAAATGAATTGAGAGAGAGAAAGAAAGGGATGCATGTGTGCAAACGCATGCGCATACACACAAACACACTATACATTTTCTCTACATCCAAATCTTTGCATCCTTGAGATTGATTTTTGCCTTTCATCCCACTTGTGTTGATTGCTTTCTACCAAGACATTAGGTTTGAATTTAAGAGATGTGTGTGTGTCTGCGTGTGTGATAGTTAAATGGAGAAGGTAATGGACTTCATGTTCATATATCTTGTGTTCAAATTTTCTTCTGTAAGTAATTCATTATGTTTCTTAGGTCAACTTTGGCCTGTTGAATTAACTGATAGGGGAAGGTTCCAGGTTTTATGGGAATGCTACATGCTATAAACTAAGCCTATAGGGTACATTTATCTTGGTGACAAACACTGTTGTTTTTTTTTTTAAAGCTGAAGGCTCTAAGAGATATTATTAATATCCACTGCCCAATAGCTTTTCTATAAATCTAAATCTTCTTCATAAACCTATATTTTTGTACTGCTTCAAACTTACAATTGTTGTCCTTTTTCTCTCACCATGTATCTTAATTATTTTTTTTAAATTCCTAATCCATGATTAACAACATAGGGTCTGAGTATGACAACACTGCTTCCAGAATTGTATAACCCTTCAGAAACAAACGCACGCATGCATGCATGCATACACACACACACACAGATGTACACACATGCACGTACACACACACACAAACAAAGGTGTTCCAGCCATGGTCATCTCATATTTTTATATATCTAGTATTACATTATTCCATGTGTCTTTTTTTTTTAAAGACAAAGTGTGAGTTTAGGGAGGTTTGGCTGTCATTTTTAGCTGATCTAGCAACCACATAGAGGCTCCTTCATTGTCTCGAATGGGTCTTTGTATTTCTTTGTGCGATATGTCTAGCAATAATGACTGTTAATTCTATCTTGGTCTTTATTTAACTGCAGTTACTGTATTTTTCTGCAAGAAAACATTTCAGAAGGTGTCAACAAACTAGAATTGGAATAGAATATATGGTAATGTTTTGAGTTACCTGGTTTTATTTTTTATGTTTATGATGATTCAGACTGAATACCATCAACACCACCACCAGTAACCCACCCACTCCAGCCAACAAGGGAACCTCTACGTGATTGCTTGACCTGCTAGAAATAACAGCCAAATGTCCCTCAAATCACACCCTACCGTCTTAAATAAAGGATACATTGGACAATGTAATCCCTAAAATGGGATGGTCAAGGTTATGATTAATGGCCTTTGATCATAAGTCTACTTGATGAGGGCTGATCTAGGGTTAAATAGCAACAACATACCCAGTGCAGTAATTCTATTATTCTTTCACTGATCTGTCATTCTTCTTTCATTGACTTGAGCTGGGAATTATGGTGGACATGTCACATATCCCGTTAATGATAGGATTTGCGTGTCATTGATCCATCATTATGTTTTTGACAATTAATATCTGGGGTCATTGCTCCTTGCAAGAATACTGTGGCTATTGGGGTTTATACCCTTATAGTGCAAGTAGCACTAAGAAGTTTCATTCAGGATTCTCAGCCATAGTCGCCTAGCTTGAAGAAGATGCCACTATCAGTTGATTAAATCGACCCCCAGTACTTGACTGGTACTTTATTTTATCAACGCCGGAAGGATGAAAGGCAAAGTGGACCTCGGTGGGATTTCAACTCAGAACATAAAGGTCTGGAATTAAATGCATTTAATGTCTGATGCACTAATGATTCTGCCTATTCACTATCTTTGATTTGTCATTGAATTGTGGTTCTATAGTCTAGTCAATTACATCAAGCTTCAGTACTTCCACTTCCATCTGCATCGTCTTTATTTTCCAAAAATTTTGATTAACCGATTTTATTGGAGCAATCTTCTTCGCTTATTTAAAAATTTTAAACACTCCTAGAGGAAGTTTTTCTCTACTAATTGCTATTTCTAGCAGGTCTAGTGACTTTGTAAAGGCTGCTTCATTGACTCAAGTAGATATGTGCTAAGCAGTTGTTGGCTTGAGATATACATTGCATAACCAACCAAGGTTAATGTTTCCTGTGACACACATGCACAAAACCTTACATGCACATGTGCACACAAACACATGCACACTTCTATCCCACCTCATCCCACTGCAATCAATGGCTCCAGCTCCACCTTACCCCCCAAGAGGCTGCCAATAATAAGCTCTTATTTCAGACTGCCCCCATCCTGCTAACTCACACGCTTCATACTCACACACTCATGTAAACTTCCAGCCACTGATAATGGCAATATGCTTACAAATACCAACTGCCAAGGTCAGTGAAAGAGAATCAATTAAAACAGTTAAAATGAAACTAATATATTTGTTGATTTTATTTTTTTTTCCTTTTAAATGCATTTTGGTGAATAATAAAGAAACGGTAAACTGAATAAACAGGTTGTAGGAGTATAGAACAGAGAGAGAAATTGGTCCAGTTTTATACCACTTCGTTATAGAAAAATGACATGGAAAGGGTACACTTCTTGATATTCTCTCTCCCTCTCTGTCTGAAGAAGGGCAAGTGCCTAAAACCTTAGATTATTTCACTCCACATGGTAAATCTACTTGCTGAACTTTTCCACGAACTCTCTTATGAAATAAACTTTAGTTTATCCCCCACCTCACTTGTCCTCCCCTTAATGTGTTTGTCTGGACAGGGCCAAAAAGAAGCAATGAGTAACAAACTTTTTTACAGCATCTAAACAAAGATTAGCATCACATTCAAATATTTTCTGTGTTTTTTTCCCCTGTATTTTTCCTATGTAAGATTATAAATCCTGGCTAAATTCTTCTACCTATTACAATCGTCCTAAGATTGGAAATGAGAAACTCGGAGTAATGATTAATGAAGTTTTCAGCTTCCAATAAATATAACTCTAGATTTCATATTGAGTACTCTCTTTTCTTCTTGTTTGCACAGTTTTTTTTTGTGCTCACGCACATACACATATACACATATATACTCATACATATATATAAAAGACCATAGCCGTCCCACGCATTCGAAGAAGACCTGGTATAAGCATATACCATGCTTTTGCTAAGGGTTTTCGGGGCCTAAGCAGTCATGAGCAGACACAGACACCCTTTCCGCCCTCCCACCCTTTACTCACCGGAACACAGGGGATGTGACAGATGGAGGAAGAGAGGACTGCACCAGCAGAGCTGCTGCTGGTACTTATTTTCAGCTGAGTGGATTGGAGCAACGTCAAGTAAAGTGCTTTGCTCAAGGATACAACGCACGTCCCAGACTGGAAATCAAACCCGCGATCTTTCGATTGTGAGCCCAGTAGCCTACCACTAGGCCATATACACATACATATTTGAATTTACAAATAGGAGAAAAAAAGTACTCAATACATATAATAGTTGTTTGTTTATTCGAAACTGAGCCTTCTCCCCATCACTGCTCTGTGTTTTGTTTTTCACAGTCGCTGTGGAAACACGAAACTCAGAGTATCAATGGAGTGAAGCCTCAGCTTTGAATAAATATATATATATATATAAGCATGTCTATATATGTATATAAGCATGTCTATATATGTATATAAGCATGTCTATATATATATATAAGCATGTCTATATATGTATATATTTATAATTCACATTTTTTTCTTTTTCTGCTCTCTCTGACTACATGAAGGAAATACCAGAATATGTTTACAGGAACTGATAGCAATGAGAAAATGCTTATATGTTCAGTGATTGCTGTGAACCTGCTTTGGTGGATGGTGGTGTGGTGGGGGTAAATGTTTATAAGTGTGTGTATGTGTGATGAGAGGAAGGGGAATTTCAATTAATTAAGAATCTTTTTCATATGGCATTCAGTACATCACAATTAACTTATTCATCCAAATTCATGCCATTGACTTATTTGAGTTATTTCCCTTAGCTCATATTATTTTTGAATTATCTAAATCTGTTGGCTAAACCTGTATATCTCTGCTCCCCCATCTCTCCTCTCCCCCCTCCATTCCCCCTCC
>JAOPJM010535436.1:0-10003 GCA_027124095.1 Muusoctopus leioderma
ACTCAGTACACTCTGTAAAGTGGTTGGTGATAGGAAGGGCATCCAGCCGTAGAAACCAAGCCAAATGAAACATACGAGCAAGATGAGGGCTGCTGACTCATCTAAGAGAGTGGTGACTCCAATCAGGATTCGACGTGGCCCGAAATCACACGTCCAACCCATGCCAGCATGGAAAATGGATGTAAAACGAAGATGATGATGATATATATTGAATTCAGACGGAATTTCTAATTGCAGGTTTACATTTTAATAATTACATCCATGCTTTTACCAACTCTCACAATTCTATTTGCTTTGTGCAGAGATGATTGAAATGGGTGAAATAAAATTCATTGATTCCTGGTGCCAAAAATAAATATGTCTTCAGCTAAACGAAGGCTAATTGTTATTGTTTAATTACCCTAAACCTTGCACTCATTACAAATTATTCTATTATTACATGTCCAAAGCTCTGCTTGATCATTCTAGACAAGACTCCATTGTATCTTGGTTAGCCTCAGCTAAAGAAATCAGCAGAAGAGATCTTTTTGTTCCATACAGGATATGAGAAGAGGGAGCGGAGAAAAATTAGCAGGATTTTTCTCATTTCTTTTTTTCCTCTCTTCCTTGCATGCTTCTCATATTTGCTTTCTCCCCTTCTCTCCAGTTTCTTTTTACGCCCCCTCCTCTCTCATGGTGATAGGCTTTCATGCATTACTGTCCAGAGTAATATCATTAGCTGGTCTTTGTTTTCATTAAGAGTTTCTTCCTCAGGTAGCAAGCACTAAGATGTCAGGACACTTTGTGTATCACATTCAGTTCACGCTGATTTACCAAAATATTCACTGTTATGTAAAAGGATATAGAAATAAAGGTTCCAAGTTGAGGTCTGCTGCCAGACAGTTGTGAAGCCTGGTGAAATGGACCAGAGAACTACTTGTGAGCTGAAACATAATCTTGTAGCTTCTATTTCAGTTCATAACTGGTCCCCCACCCCAATCCAAAGCTATTGACATCTAACTGAAGTTCTATATTGTATATGGCAACCGAGTTTGTAAATTTCTGGAGTTATGGTTCTCTCTCATCTCTATTACCACTATAAATTAGACAGAATGAACATAATATTAGTTACTTTTGTCTCCTGTAAAAATATAGAAAACACAAGATCTATAATTTTTAAGGGAGCGAAATAAGGAGTTTTAACATTCATGCATTTCCAAAAGACATAAATGAGGTGACTTCTAACTGAAAATTAAAGCTGCAGCATGCATTTGACTCACTCAGTGCATACTTCTTGCTCTATAGTGTTGGCTCTCTCCTTCACCAAAACACATGGCGCTCATGTTAATCATAACTCTATTCACTACCTCTTCATATATTTACCCTCTTTTTTTCTGATTTCCGAGCCCATAACTCCTAGTGGAGTTGTAGGAACACCATCATACAGCGTTTCTTGGGCATTTATTTAAAACTGGCAGTGCCCATCCCCTCTCCAGGCCTGACCACAGCCGATTTCTTCCAGAGAGAGAGAGAGAAGAATCGACTCCAGTACGTGACTGGTACTTTATTTATCGACCCTGAAGTGATGAAAGGTAAAGTTAACCGTGGCAGGATTTGAACCCAGAGCACAGAGAGCTGGAACGAATACTGCAAAGCATTCTAACTGGTGCTGTAACAATTCTGCCAATTCGCTGCCGTATATATTTTTCCCTTACAGAAACAAATCCTTCATCTAGTCTAGTCCCCAGCTCTCATCTCAAATACTTTGGATAGAACCTCACTACCAACTTCTGTATGGGGAAGAAAAACAAAATACAGTGCCTGCTATAGCGTAGGTAGTAAGCTCATGGTGAAGTAATTCAGTGACACTGGTTCAATTCTTAGTTGTAGCTTTTTCATTTATGATGTTAACACCCTTGGTAAAGATATGAATATCACAACTACTATTCTCCTGAAGTCAATTAGGCCCATCACCCATTGTTAACACTACTGATGTCACAAGCCAGCGAGGGAGCCTCTACATGGTTGTTTGACCTGCTAGAAACAGGAGCTCGATGTCCCTCAACACACACACTACCATCTTTAAGCTGAAGGATACCTTGGACAATTTAGTCCTAGATATTAAAAAAGTTGGGATTGCTAAGGCTAGAATGCCTTTGTTCATAGGTTTGCTCAATTTGCTCAATCAGAGCTGACCTGGGATTAAACAACTACACTTCTGATGCCAGATGATGAAGCAACTAACTGTACCTATAGTGGGAGACAGCCATAGTGGATAAGGTATTGAACTTGTTACTTGTAGATCATATGTTCAATTGTGCTGCAGCTAGCAACTAATGAACAGAACACTTTATTCTACATGGTTCCAGTTCACCTAGATGTTGGTAAGACACCATATTTTCTGGGTAAGGCAATGGTCATCAATAAGACAAATATCTGTATATGAATCCCTAAAGTTCAGTGGAACGAAGTCTTCGTGAAAAATCTTGGTTGGAGGAAGGAAGTTTTGGTAGCAAGACAAGAAGTAGACATACAACAATTGACTTATGTAATCTATGTCCATTATATCCAAGACTGCTTCAATAGACCCATGCATAAAGCAGTCTTCTGAACTAGGATGATATGCAATGGTTCAAGCAAAGTGCAGATTTGGGTGACCACAGAGTTCAAGGCTATCGTATATTGGCCATATTAAGGAGATGGTAGACTTTCGAAGGCGAAATGGTATTTTTTTTTTCAATCTGTTAATTGATACTTTATTAAAACAGGATAGTGAATAGTGTGCAGCTATGTGTACTTAACATCTGATTCTGTTTTATTAGAGTTACTGTGTGTGTGTGGGAGATTTGTGTGGTGTGGCATATCTAGCCATTTATTGGTGTGTGGGGGTGTGTGTTTGTGTTGCATGTATATACATACATGCACACACACACATATAATATATATATATATATATATATATATATATCCATCCATCCAGCTAGTCATCCAGCAACCCATCCACCCTCCTATCTGTCTATTCATCAATCCCCCATTCATACTCACCTACCTACTGAGGCTATAGTAGAAGACATTTGCTCAAGGTGCCACACAGTGGGATAGATCTCGGAAGCACATGGTTAGGAAGCAAACTTCTTAGCCACACAGCCATACCTGTATTCTTTTATTCTTTTAGTTATTGGGCTGCAGCTATGCTGGGGCACTGCCTTCAAGGGTCTTTTGTCATCATATAGACTTATTTCAGTCTGGTACTTATTTTATCAATCTCTATTTGTTAAACCGCTATGTTACCTGACTAAAAGGGACATACATAAACAACACCGGTTTTTAGATCAGTGTAAACATAATCAGACATGTGCACGCACACACACGCGCACACACACACATGACAGGCTTCTGCACAGTTTCCATCTACCAATTTCCACTCACAAGATAGTATCCACATCTCCCTCTATAAGCTCCTTATCTTAATAATGGTATCTAGCCCTTATGTATGAAGAGCAATGGATAGCAAACTGTTGCAGCAGCAGCAGTAATTGGTGTACATAAACCAGAAGATACATAGGATATGTGTGTGTGTATTCTTTCCATCTATAAATATAATTTATTTTTGTTTCTTCCAGAATATTTTCCTTTCTCGATGTGGTTACGTTGTGTAGATGTGCTCAAATTTCCAAGGTAAGCCGTCTAATGTTTGTTGTTCTATAGACAAAAAGTAAATTGAAATATTTTGGTGTTTTATTTTTATATTTAGAGTTTTGTATACTACTAACAGCATCTGATACATAAACAGTTGTAACACCTTGCTTTAGCGAGGAGGACATTAAAAAAAAAAAGCCATCAACCTTAAGCTTTGTGATACATATACTAATGGAATAGTAATAATTGATTAGACTATCAACTATATCTTTGACATTAGCATCATCATCATCACATAACTGATAACTTATCTCAGAAATGTAGAAATGTAATGTAACAGCCATGGAAAGCCAACCTATCTTATAGCACTGTGGATAATGGGAAGATTACCAAATATTCCTATGCAGACGATTCCTCATTCAAGTGATGTAAAATGGCTAGTAATAGTGATGAGGATTATATATATATATATCATCATCATCGTTTTACGTCCGTTTTCCATATATATATAATACTTTGTTCAAAACAGATAAGAGAGAATTTCTAAAGTATTGATTTTTATAAAGATCTTAATAAATGGCATTATCAAATTTACAAATTGTCTACTAGAATGGAAGATGAAATTTCATAAGAATGAAAGGTAACAGATGTTTTTGACAGCAACAGCAACAACAACAATTGGTTAGAGGATTTGGTTGCTTGGAGAATATAAGAACTGCAAGTTGAATAAATGAGATAAATCAACTAGGGTAATCACAGTAAAGAAGACTAGGAATGATGTGTGTACATATTGGTTTTAGGAGTAAGCCTGATGTGGTACCATATACAGTAGGAGCTAAATAGTCACATAGATAAAGTATTGAACTGGTGGCTCATAGGTTGTAAGTTCAAATCCACTGCTGGAATTTTGTTTTTTTACTGTATGATGGATTCTTGTGATTTGTAAAAATGTTTAACTTTTTAACATGGTTAAATGATAGTCTTCTAGCCCAAACCAAGTTTTAACTATGTTTGTTAGAATACTTTATTGAAACTAGCAACTAAGAATCACTTGATATTAGACATTATAAACATCAATTTGAAGCAAAGAAAAACAGCAATAGGCCCACACACAGGGTTGAAACTACCTATCTATTGCTTCCCAAATGACAACATTACCAATTATAGTGCAGTGTGTCTGTTACTCCATCTTTTCAAATTAGATACCATAAATGATTTTTTTTCTTGTTTTTGTTTTTACTATACTATTTAATCTGCACAGGTATCTGACTTGTTTCACAGATAATTTACCAGTCACTTAGTGCTGGAAGGATAGGCTATTCTACTAATGTTCAACATATTGGTGTCTGACCTCAGTTTAATGTTTACAATGAGAATCAACCTTATGAATATAAACAAATACATCCCCTTAGTGGGCCTGTTGCTCTTTTTCTGCCTCAAATTGGTGCTTATAATGCATAATATAATTTACCTTAAAATCTTAAATGAATTTATAAGAATCAGTCATATTGCTGAATACTGGGTCTTTTAATAATTTATACCATATTCTGGGTATTTATTTGATCATTCTTTTTGGAAGACCTTCTTTTAGCTGCATTTAGATATTACTAGATAAAGGTAATTTTTGATGTATGTTACTTTTTCTGTGTTAGAATATGAAAGATCCATTGTGAGTGAGAGGCGTCAATTACCACAATCAATTAGGAATTTTTAGTAAACATTAATAGATTTGAACAACTTGTGGTCATTTTATTTCCACTTGAAAGTTAGAAATATTTTTCCTTAACATGTAATCTGTTTTTAAGGGTATTTCAACAAATGTTTGTGTTTATTTGTGTGCGGTGTTGTTGTTGTTTAGTCCAGGTCAACTCTGATTCAGTAGACCTCTGCTCAAAGGCATCACAGCTGTTGACTCTCCCGTCTTATTAGGGATATCTAGGACTATATTATCTAATGTATTGTTCCCCCTGTTATGGTGTGATTTGTTGGAGATTTGGCTGCTATTTCTGGCAGGTCTAGCATCTGCGTAGAAACTCCCTTGTTAGCTCATTTGTGTGTGTGTGTGTGTGTGTGTGTGTATTTATCTGTGTGTGAGTTTGTATGTGTCCCTTATGGGGAAGATTCATATCCTATTAAAAATTAACTGTTGCAGAGAGAGAGAGAGAATGTATACAGCAAGACTATTCCCTTCAAGAAACCACAATAAACTTTAAACCCTAAAGTAGTAATTAATGAAAGAATTAGTATGTGTCCTTTTATAGGGGCAGTATCATATCCTATTAAAATATGTTGTTTAGCCTCAAGCCAGCCCTGATCAAGCAGACCTGTGATCAAAGGCATTCCAGCTCTGTGATGACAATCCCATCTTTTTAGAATTATCTAGGACTACAATATCTAATTAGTCCTTCCCCTTTTTTATGATGGTAGGGTCTGATTTAAGGGATATTTGGCTGCTATTTCTAGCAAGTTGAGCAACTACAAAGAGGCTTATTTATTGGCTTGTCAAATTAAAAATATAATTGTAAAAAAAAATGGGGGGGTGGGATAGCAAGAATTTCCCTTCAAGAAGCAACTATAAACTTAAAAACTCTGAATTTCGTCAATTAATATTTTGATATTTCTGAGATGGCTTATTTCTAGAGTAAGAGGGGTAGGGTGATTGTCAGTCATCTATAATTGTCTTTGGGTGCTCCGTTGAAGTAGGGCATCTGGAGACAACTGAAGAATAGTCCAAACAATATGTAGTCTAGAATTCATAAACCAGAAAGTAATGACGTTAATATCCCAGAAATTTCAAACTACTTCATTTAAGATAGATTTCTCATGAGCTTTTTGATGATGGTGTCTGGTTGTTTTGATGGAAGGTATAGTCGATTATATGATCCCAAGTACATAACCGCTACTTGCTTTATTGATCCTGGAAGGATGAAAGGCAAAGTCACTCTCAGCAAAATTTAAACTGAGACATGGCTGTGTAGTTAAAAGGTTTACATTGTAACTATGTGGTACCAGGATCTATTCCACTGTGTGGTACTTTGGGTAAGTGTCTTCTACTATAGCCTCGGGATGATCAATGCCTTGTGAGTGATATCGCTAGGCAGAAACTGTACAGAAGCCCGTCATATGTATATATATATATATATGTGTGTGTGTATGTGCATGTGCGTGTTTTTTGCATTTGTCTCCACAAAGTTTTGATTGTTGACATTGCTTCTCTCCCGGTGATTGTTACCGGTGATCGTTTGTTTGCATCCCATGTATGACAATCAACCAGTAGATTAGCTGTTAAATAGTTAAAGATCCATGGAATAACTACTTTACTTACTAGTATGTAAAGGTTGGCGACAGGAAGAGCACCCAGACGTAGAATTCTGCTCCAAAAATAAAATTTGTTCAACCCATGCTAGCATGGAAAAACGGAGATAGAAATAGTGATGATGATGATGACGCTAATGGTAGCAGCAACGCCAATGACGATGATTATTATTATTATTATTATTATTATTATTGTGACAAAGGGATGTAACTAAGTACCACAAGGCATTTTACCCAGTGCTCTACTAATTCTGTTTGTCCTAATTTCTGCAATGTTCTTTCACAACATTTTATTCTTTAAACTTTGTTGTGTATTGTGGAGTCGCTTTGTTATTGCTGTATTCTACGAGAATCTGGGCATAATAAGATTGGGATAAAACTGAACATATATTAGGATACTAGAGTTTCAGATGACTTGGCAGTGTGAGTGTGTGTGTATGTGTGGGTGTGCATGAGACCAGCTGACTATAATCATAAATTAACTCTTTTGAGGTTATATTTCTAACAAGTAGGTTGGCTACCAATATAACCAAGACTTTAGAGGAGTTTAGTAAAATATATGTAACAGCATACATTGGTATATTATTTCAGTTGACCAAATGAAATCTCATACAATGAGATTTTAATTTAAATATGAATATTTAAGTATGGGCAGTCTCAGGTGGATCAGTATTACAAGAGTTTAATTTGCTGATTTGATCTAAAATATTAACCTGTCTGGTAGGGAATGTGTTCTTAAATACAAAAAGTGGGGTTGCCAGAGGGTAATAGCTTAAATTATTAAACCTGTTGCTATCCTGCTTATGTAGTTTATTTGCTTTTCTTCAAATATATTTTTTATTCTTTACATGAATATTTTTTTTTTGCTTTTACTTTCTCTCTACTAAAATTCTATACTTTCCAAGTCTTGGTCTGTTGGTCGAATGGAATTATAATCATTCTACCCAGTTGCCAATTATCCTCACAATGTGTGCAGTTAAAAATATATGAGGTTTGTGGAACATTCACCTTGTAAACATAATTCCTTGAGACTTTTGCTAGTAGCTCTTTACTAATAGCTATACAACGATGGTGGGGGGGGGCGGGGCGCAGGATTTTTTTTACAAGTAATTATTGTTATTATTACTTGGCAGAATCACTAAAGCATCAGACAAAGTACCTTGCAGTATTTATTCTGGCTCTTTACGTTCTGAATTCAAATTCCCCAAGCTCAACTTTGCCTTTCATCCTTTCGGGGTTGATAGATAAAGTAACAGCCAAGTACTGGAGTTGATTTAATCGACCCCCTCCCCCCACACACACAATTTGTGACTTTGTGCCTATGTTAGAAACGGTAATTACTATAATGTAATATAGTGGAAGTGTTTGAATTGTGTATTTGGTGTATATATATATATATATATATATATATATATATATATATGCGCAGATGGCTGTGTGGTTAAGGAGTTCGCTTCGCAACCGCATGGTTTCGGGTTCAGTCCCACTGCGTGGCACCCTGGGTAAGTGTCTTCTACTATAGCCTCGGGTCGACCAATGCCTTGTGAGTGGATTTGGTAGACGATAATATATCATCTACACCATGTTTTAATCTCTACTTGTCATCAGGTGTCTTATTTCTAGATATGTCCATGGTCACAGACTGAATTCAAAGTAGGAACCTTTATTTCTAAACTAAAGGTAGTAATGTCCTTGCTAGCGCATGAACATGTGAATCCACTCCATGATCCTGTACATATCCAGGAATAAGAAACCTGATGACAATCAGAGGTCAAAATATGGTGTAGATATATTACTTTTAATGAGTAGTCTGCCTATGTGTTTCAATTAATAATCAATATAATCAAGATTTTGGAGGGGTTTACTAAAATATCTGTAACTTTATATATTGATAGGTCTTGTCCAACTGAAATCTCACGTTATCATTCATATTATGAGATTTTGATTGAAATTTTAGTTTTAAATATAAACACTTTAGTACAGGTGGTCTCAGGTGGGTCCATATTAAAAGGGTTAAATATTGATTTAATATAGAAAACGACAGTATTTTTATGTGTTACTGCATTGAAGATTTTCTCTATAAACTTTTCTTTGAGTAAAGTTAACCACATTCCAAAACAATACAATGCAAGTCACTCTTAATCATCATCTTTTGACTAATTTTAATATAGTTTCAACAAGTCAAATGCAATGGACTAGGTAACTAACCTGTGTTATATGCAGAAGATGCAGATGAGACACATCCAGGTGCAATAGACCCTGAACTATTGTTGTGTGAGAAAGGAAACCGTTGGCCCCCAGTTGGACTTGCTTCAATTTTTAAATCCCCATCCATGACTGAAACATAAAAACAACATTAATAAAAAGAAAAAGTAACAACAACAAAAACAAAATGAGATGTTAAAGAGTTTGGCTGTTAGGTGCCAGACAACAACAGTAACAAAATGAGTGTTAATAATTGTCATACAACTAAATGGAATTGCTAATCTTCAACATGAAAAAAAAATCATTAATTATAAGTTAACTCTTAACATCCTGTAGGACCTGGTTCCACATGGTACCACATCATCAAATTGACATGAATCATTGAACTATATATATGATGAAAGTGAACTATTTTTGTGTGAAAACACCTCAAGCACCTGTGTTTTCTCACCTGTAAATTTCATAATAAATAAGCAGCAAAAAAACCCAGTATTTTTACATTTTCTGCTCAATCATTACAGGACTTAAACATTTTCTACAGGATGTTAAACAAGTGAATAAAATATATTTTGAAGACATTAAAACAAGATAATCATTATCTCTATTAAAAATATACAATATTCACGTTTTGTAAGCAGCTGATACCTGACAACTCCAGACATAGAAATTTCTTTCACATCATTAGTTTGCAAGTTGACAAAAATAGCATTATCAACCTAAAGTTAGTTATTAGTGATCTACTGAACTGGAATTAAAGTTAAAACTATGCATATACTATCACCAACAAGATATATCATCATCATCATCATCGTTTTACGTCCGTTTTCCATGCTGGCATGGGTTGGACGGGTGATTTCGGCCCGCA
>JAOPJM010535444.1:0-10003 GCA_027124095.1 Muusoctopus leioderma
ACCCAAATTAGTCTAAATCACTTTACACATCTCCAGTAATAATTTTTTTTTGAAATTTGTTGTCCAGTGTTATATGTCATTTACTAACTTATTTGAAACATTCAAGAAACCTATCTGTTAATCTAGTATGTCAATCGAAAGTAACGTTTGTTTTTCAAACTTTTGAATGCATAATACTTCAAATACGTATCTATTTGTAAAACGTATTATGGAAGGGATTGACTTAAATTATATCTACAATATTTTTTTTGAAAGCTGCATATAGCGAAGTTGATGGCTCATCAGGCAACTTACCGAGGATAAAAGGTGAAATGATCTCATGGTCAAATGGATACTGGGTCGGATGGCCATCTCATAAGTCCTGAATAATATTCCAAACGTAACGCTGTGTTTTGTATTTTGCCAATATACATAATTCTCTATGCTACAGATCACCTATTGCCAGGAATTCCAATTTGATATTATAGAAATGTTTTACGCAGTAGATTTCCAGTGGAGGATTCGTGATTATAGGTTTAATACCCATAAACTGTAGCAAAGTAACTGTGATTTAAAACTAATCATCGAGTATCTGGAAACACTTATATACACATTACAGCCAGATTCATTGACGGGGATTTTATACCGTCAATGGGGCTGTGTGATGTCAAAGAGAAATACAGCTCAGTCAATAAGCGGAAAGTATGTACCACATGTTGGAGTAGTTTATTAATGTTTGCAGCATGAGCACCAACAACCTAATACAATCGATAATCGGTACATTGTTTGCATCAATGATTATTACATTCCCCAATATATGTCTCTAGCGAAAAAGCTAGGTTACACTGATCTACTTACTAACGTAGTGGTGCCCATTAAATGCCTCTGAGCAAAGAAAGAAAACTCAGTCCATTTACAAGGTAAATGGATAGTTAGTCTCTTTTTCAGTCCAGATAATCGTTTTATATCACATAAGCAGACATTCCATTTATCGATGCAATTTTCTTGCAGTAAACTTGTATTTATATATATTCTGACTGCAAGATTTTGCTGTCCTTAGATTTCCATGTTTCGCAAATGTTGCCATCGCAAGTCAGTATTTCAAACTACGGATCGTATGAATTCGTATTATACTGTAATAATATTCACTTGAATTTTATTAACAAGCAATATTAGTAATACATTGAAGTTCAGTTTGAAAAAGAAATTATAAGTTAATGAAAAACGGTATACTTGAATTATACGTGGAGAAATCTTGTGATAATTTTCTCATTGCTACCGATATATTTTATATTTTATGACGCAAATAAATATATAAATTTTTAGTTATTTCGGAGTTCTGAATTATACTGAAATTCACTTCTCCTGCATAAGATTAACACAAATTAAAAATATTAACAGAAAAGAAAAGATAAGCAATGAAATGGAATTAGAGAAGAAAATTGAGTATAAAATATAAATATGTTAAGTATAATCAAATATCAGCGTTATATTTAAATAAACAAAAAATATAATGAACAAATGTGCAGTAACGAACACAAATACAACAAAATCATGTTCATAAAATTGGTTCTATATTATGTGAGTATGATTATAGTCCTTGAATATTTATTTAATACTTTAAATATGTGTCCTAAAAGATTTTCATGCACATTTTCAATTTCGAATTTGTTTTGAATATATTTTTCTTTTCTTAATGTGTTATACATGTTTCATTATGGCATGTATTACATACGCCATTATTGTGAGTGCAAATCGCAACACATTCTACTTAAATTGTACAGGTTACGCTACAGGAAATTAAGCTAGTATTATTTATATATCACATATTAAGTTCGAATTGACGAAACATTCTACACACCGGTGCAACGTATCTGTTGGTTAGGAAAACAAAATAGTTTTACTTTGTTCATAAATTGCTATACATACTATTTGATTACACTTAATATCAACATTTATTCATAAAGAATATTACAATTGATATATTAAATTAACATAGCTGTCTGCAACTGCTAATTATCTCAAACTAAATCATTTTGTTTGAGGAAAATTTTATAAATATAATACATATGGAAATAAAATAGGAAATAATATGTTGATTGCCATACTTTAAATCTACTCTTCCCTTCTATTCTAAACCTGGTAATAATACTATTCTCTCAGGAATTATTCATCTTGAAGTCATTTCACTAACGTCTATTTTAAGCTCAGTAGAGCATAGTGCTAGCCTAACTTACAACGTAAACAACTGTCATTTATAATCATGTGTCCCTAATTAACATTCTAAATGCCCAAATCTTTTTTAAAACCCTACAATCTAGTGGCTTAGTAGATAGGATATTGGGTTTACGATCGCAAGGTCGTAGTTCCGATTCCCGGACCGGGTGGCGCATTGTATCCTTTAGCAAGGCACTTCATTTTACGTTGCTCCAGTCTACTCAAATGAAAATGAGTATCAGCAGCAGCTGGGGGTTTACCCTCTGATGGACTGGCGTCTCGTACAGGTCGAAGTCTTGTACTCTTAGTCGCTGAAACGCCGCAGAAACCAGATATATCTTGGAAATAAAAAATGGATAAAACATGCATTATATTAAATTTGCATTGTTTGGTATTGAAGGGACTTGTTTGCTAAACATGCTTGTGATAAACGATAATACAATCAGTAGACTATCCTTCATCAAAATATGACGAGAGGAACATGAACAAACACAAACAAATAACATGGCTCTCGATTCTATTCACAGTTCAGAAAATAGGCCTGCTAGCTACAAACCACATTCTACATCGGACACTTCGATTTCAATAGCACAACCCATACAGTACACTATATCTACAACTCATACAACACATATTCTACAGAATCATCATGCAATGAATCTTTCACAACAGATTCTCAACACAATTAACTCACACAACATAATCTAGACAATAATATCACTCAATAATATAATATAATAAAGACAGAACAAACGCTAAACAATCACCCCCCAATAATAAATTAACACAAGACATCCTTTTAAATAATCACACCCCACCCTCTATATTATAAATCCTCCAATACGCCAGTAAATAACTCACATAACTCGTATTTCACACATCCTAAATGGCACATGCTCTACAAAATCACCACCTGGAACTAAAACACATAATACAACTCACAGAGGACATACTAAACATAACAACCACACAACAACATAACACAACACACACCGAGGCAACGTTGGAATTTCTACTCGGTCGCTGAACCTACGAGATACAGTATGGAAATCTCCCTCAAATCAAACCCTACTCCCTTAAAACAAAGAAACGATTGAAAAATGAACTCCCGGATATACAAAAACAAACGTCATGATCAATGCTTTTGACAATAAACCCGCTTGAGATCAGCTCTAACTTGGGAGTAAACCATAATATAATGGACATAGCATATATTCTACACAACAAACAGAAGAAACACTGAAGTAACATCACCAGAAACATCAACACAAACATTGATGTGCATACAAAACACATTTGTGCAGACCGCAAATGAAAATGCAGCACGTGCCTCGAGAATACAGTGATGCACCTCGCATGAAACTGTTCATAACGTGATGATGATGATGATGAGGAGGAGGAGGATGATGATGATGATGAGGATGATGATGGTGATGATGTTAATAATAATAATTGTTTCTAATTTAGGCACAAGACCAACAATTCCCAGTACTTGACTGGTACTTTATTTTATCGACCCCGGAAGGATGAAAGGCAAAGTTGACCACAGAGGGATTTGAACTCAGAGTGCATGCAGTGAGCTAGAACGAATACTGAAAGGCATTCTGTCCGACGCGCTAACGACTCTGCGAATTAACCGTATTTACCAGTGTATAATGCGCTGCTGTGTGTAATGCGCTCCTGTGTGTAATGCGCAGTAATTTTTTTTAACATAAGAAAGGAAAAAAATTGACCCTATATAATGCACGGTTTTTCTATTACTATATGTAAGAAGTAAACACAATTAGAACTTTTTGTTAAATTTTGATTCAATGTCATTTTCCACCAAGTGTTTACTTAAATTTGTTCATCATCATTATCAATTTCTTCTTGCCATATAACAATATCTTCTGATCCGTCAAGTGCATTTGTAATACAACACTTTTTGAAACTTCCAGCTATCATATCAGAATCAATAGAATTCCATGCTTCCTTTATCCTTGATACAATTTGTTGCAGTGAAGGCATATTAATTTTGTCTGACGCAGTGAAGCCATGGTTGTGATTAGCCATGTATTCAGAATATAATGCCTTCAATTTTTGTTTAAATGGCTTATTGATGCAGACATCCAGTGGCTGTAAAATGCTTGTTAACACTCTAGGAAGAACAACGAGTTCGATACTATGCAGTTGCAGACTATTGTTTTACATTATCTGTAAGATGGTCACGAAAAGGGCCCAATATAAGCATTGATTTTGGTTTTAGCAAGCACCAGCACGACGATTCCAAACCAAACAAATCCACTCCTCAAACATATTATTGCACATCCAACACTTTTCTTTAGCACGAACAATAGCATTATTTGCAAATTTAAACCGTTTAGGCAGAGTTTTACATTTGAATATGACATAAGGAGGGAGTTTACCACCATTAGCAGTTATAGCAAGCATTACTCTATACAACGTTGTTTTTGACTGCAACCTGTACGAATAGATACAGTTTTAGTTCCAACTCTATCAAGAGTCATATCAATATTCCCAGTTAGATTAAGGTAATACAGGATTTTCTTTCGCGAACCAATGATAAATCGTTTGAATGGAATAAGTTTTTCGTCATAGTCTTTAGGTATACGTTGAGATAATAGTTCCACAATGCAGACTGATAGAATGACGATTGATAAAACGTGTAAGCTAATTACTTGCCCTGAAATGAGAATTAGGAATCAAACGTTGCTTCAGTTTTAAAGCTTGAATACACTTGAACAGCACAACCGGGTTCACTTAAATCATGAAAATATTTTTTCAATTCTCCATTCAACTCAAGAAAACTATTTTTTTCCTCTAAATGCTCTTCTATTTCTCGATGCAGTGCCTAATTTTCCCTTTTGTTTATGCCACAAACGAATAGAATCACCAATTCCAAATTGTTTGGCTGCTTTACGATTTCCTTTTTCTTCAGCTACTGTTAATACTTGAAACTTTTCTCAAGCTGTATAAGAGCGACGATACTTCGAAGCAGTCATATTGGGCATAATATTGTGGTAATCAGTGTACGGAACGTTACACATTAACTGTAGACAAAAACGAGTATGTGACTCGATTTCTGTACTTTCAAATCAATCTTAAAAGTTACAGTATGATCGTAGTAGCAACGAGCAGCCAACTAAATGTGCGCTAACACCGTCACTGGTAGGAAGTCAAGGCAACATGAAAACTAATTGTATAGCGAAGTGCTCATACCATTTTTATCTCCATCTTTATCTCTATTCAGTTCTACTGTAGCCTCGCGTGATGATTCAAGGCTATTGCTTCTTTTCGACGCACACCGGTGCGGTCAATCGACGAAGTTGTGCGAATAAAGAGTGTCCACAGCGCAGTACTGGGGTCGCGATATTACATATTGAATGGAGTCAATGACACTGAGGGGCGGCAACTGATTGTTTCGTTCATATCGGGAAATTTGAATTTTGGGTAGATTGCAGACGCGACATCGACGCGCTGTCGACAAAGGGTCGGCTTCCAATTCACATGAGTCATGTCTACCTTGTGGGAAGCACAGAAGAAAGGTGAAGCACGGAGATTGTTGAAATGTGGAATGCCCTTTGATGACGTCTCCGCCGAAGTTGGCATATCTCGTCGATTCATAGTTACAAAGAACAGATATATAAGAACTTCTTATAAAGTTCTCACTACTTACTGTATTTGATAAAAACTGTAGTCAGCAGAAACAGTTAAAGAGAAGAAAAATTCCCATTTCAGAATTTTTGCAACACACTATACTCAACGCATTACAATTTTGATTTGTGTACCTGTTTATAATACGCTGACCCATATATGATGCCCATCAGGCTTTTGGATGAAAGAAAAGTGTGTTTTTGCTGCTTATTATGCACGGGTAAATACGGTAATAATAATTTGTTATATAGATACAAGGCCAGAAATTTGGGGTAGGGGTTAGTCGATTTAGCAATCCCAGTACTTGGCTGGTACTTATTTTATTGACCTCGGAAGGATAAAACGTAAAGTCTATTTCGGTGGGATTTGAACTCAGAACGTAAAGAGTCCGAAGAAATACCGATTCTGCCAATGTTTTTCTTCGTTACGTACAAACTTAATGTTAGGGGTGGTGTGTAGTCGACTGAATCAATACGACTATATAACTGGTACTTATGTTCGACCCTACTATATTGCTGACACTTATCTTCATATCTCAGCAATCAGGGAAAAAGTAAATCGACTTCAGCGATTCAATTCACAATAATAATAATTTTTAACATTAGCACAAGGCCACAAGTTATTGGCGAGGCAACATTCGAGTAAATCGAAACCAGAATTTAACTGGCACTTATTTTATCAGTGACTACCAGAAGAAAGAAAAGCAAAATCGGACTCGGTAGGATTTAAACTCAGAACTTAAAGGGATGTAACTAAATACCGCAAGGTATTTTCCATTCGTCCTACTAATTCTGCCATTCACCATCTCATTTTCACTCTAGACGATGCTAATGACGCAGTAGTCGACGATAAATACATCGACGACGATGATGATGATGATGACGATCATGACGACGACGACGACAACAAAGACGACGATAAGGGTGGCGTTGTAAAGCTGAACTCAACTGATGACAAAATGTATATTATCGTGCTACACGTACTTATTATAAGTACTACTTATTTTATTGACTTCCAAGTATTAAAAAGTAAAGTCGACTCTGTTGAAATAATTAAGTATAATGATATCAGAATTATATAATTGCTTAGCGTCTGTGTTATAAATCCAGCTGACTGAAAAAGAATGCCGGCATTCGTCATTTAATTGTTTTGCAAAATACAATGACCGAACAACTCTCAGTCTCAATAACGCGGTAAGAAGTAACAAAGAGCTGAACGAACAACTAACTACGGCAATTAAAACACAACAAATGCCGGTATTACGTATGAAAATGAAGAATAGAAAGGAAAGCAAAGCGTGAATAGAAGAAAGACGGAATGCTCTCCTATAGTCGATCTATGTGTAAGATGAAATAATATAGAGAACGCTTAAAGTAAAATTGGGCCATGACCTTCAACTAATCCTACATCGTTACTTATCAAAGCTAGACAACAAGGGAGTTGGTGCAGAAATAATATATGCATTGGGAAATGGGAAAGGCAGTAGTAAAGATGTTGAATATAGGTAAAATATAGAACTGTCATCCCACAGAGTATTATAACAGAAGAAAAAAGAAAATAACACACACACACATGCGCGCGCGCACACGCACACGCACACGCACACACACACACACACACACACACACACGCACACACGCACACGCACACACGCACACACGCGCACGCGCGCACACACACACATAACTGATTGCCGGCATAGTAAATGTAATGAAAAGACTTAAAAATAAAAGACAAGTAATCTAAAAAGAAACAGGAATCTTGAAAGATTTATGAAAGGTTTCAGGCTGTAAGCTGCTAAGTAATTACAAATAAACAAAAAGAATTGGCTAGATGAATTAATGTATAGGAATGTAGTATTATAGAAAATAACAACTACATTTTGAAAGATAAGGAACATTTGTTTGTTTATTGAAGATGAAAATGGCTTCTGCTGCTGATTGAATGCTAATAAGAACAGACATAGATACATTTGCAAAACTCTGTTCTAGCAATTAGGAAAAGGAAACTACAAAATTCTTGCCATTTGTATTGAATGGATAGAATTGCTGAGATGTTCAGAAAGAAAATGAAATCTGGAATACGTGAACATTAGGGTTAAAATTATTTCATAATACATTGTGCGTGTGGAAACTTTGATATGCACTAGGGATTTATAGTATCTGAAATTAGTGTTAAAAGAAGTTAAGACCGATTTGCAGACCAATAAGCTTCGTAGTGGAGTTATTAGTTGTTAACGTATACGTGTCTTCTGCAGAGTATTGGGTTCGGTAGCATTGCTTTCTAAGTTGAAATCTTTGAATGAGGAAATAGAAATTCAAAATGATTGCCTTAGCTCCCGATATAGATTTATACTGCAATGCTCCTAAGATATATGAAGGAACACCAGTCAATAGGAGTCAGAAATGTACGCGTCAAGTAGTACTTGGCATGATATACTCTTTGTTGTTAAATCAATATATCACAAGTGAAGTCGGAAACCGTTATTGAATCTTTCTTAAAAGCTTTATGATCACAAATTACCAAAAAGAAACAATTGTTGATTAAACAGTGCAGTTTATGTATACGGTGGAGAGTTGTATAACTCCAACATGAGTGTTTACAGTTAAATAGATAGACAGGGGATTGAAAATTTAGTGTCTTTGGCACGGAAACAGTGCAACACCGATGACAGGATACGAGCTAAAAACCTTCCTGGGATAAACTGATACTATTTCACCCCATACTCCTGAAAGATATAAACGGAGACTCATTATATAGTAATATCGCAGTGTGAATGGGTCACAATTGCAAACCAGTGGGAGATATGAATATAATTCCGTGTCTTTAAAGGAGAAGTTGAAGACGCTCAGGGTATGGGAGGATTTTTTTTTATTACTTTGTTGTTTTACTGATCTTAGTTATTGGAATGCGGCTATGCTGGGGCACCACCTTCAAGGGTTTAGCCGAGGATATTGACAGCAGTATATATTTAAGTCTGGGACATATTTTATTGATCTCAGTGGAACCGCTAGGTTACGGGACATAAAAAGACGAAACATAAACAGCGGTTTTTTGACCGATGTAAACGTAAATGTATACACACCAACACACACACACACACATACACACACACACACACATATATATGACCGGTTCCACACAGTTTCCGCTTAATAATTTCCACCCACAAGGTATGGGTCAATCAGTAGCTATAGTAGAAGGCACTTTCCCAAAATGCCGCGTAGTGGGATCGAACCTGAAACCATGTGGTTATGAAGTGAACTCTATAACAAGACAGCCAAGACGACGCCTATTTTCAGTTTAGTAATAGAAATATTAAATTGAAGGTGGGGAGGACGGATAGTAGGCTATGGAATGAAATCTGGCAAACAAATACTGTATAAAAAATACAACTTTCCAAAGCGAGGTACTTCACACAGATTTAACATAACTTTCAGAATGTGTTCCATCATTAGCACAGCCGATCAAATAATTAAAAAAAACAAAATCATGTAAGAAATTAAGAAGTATCAATGTAAAACATTCCCTAATAGATGTTCACTATTCGGTAGGTGGGATTAAATAAAATGATATTCGCAGCAGGGTGGATAAAGAACGGACTTCTAAAATTAAATACAATCTGATATACAGACTGAAATACTTATTTTAGAATGCGTCCATTATCATACGTATCTGAGAAAAAGAAAATAGTAAGGAAATATATACATACGACAAGAAAAACTTCAGTAAAAGAAACAGGAGACAGCACTATATTATAGTGAACAGGGTGAATAGAAACAAGAACAAATAACACATGAAGTAAAAAAAAAATAAAAAAATTAATGAAGTTTCTGTATGATACAACGAAAATGAAATCTAGAAGACCTAGGCTTCGTCGCCCGACAGGCTGAAGATCGCACACTGACAAAGTAACGGCTGCTCTCCGATAGGTTTTTCGTGGAACACATAGCGGTGGAAACATTTAGGGTCATGGGTCCCCGAACCACCTCGCTACTCACTTCGATCGAGATGGAGATGGCCATCCGTAAGAACACGCCCCACGAGTTGCACTAGCTCTTTCAGCACATCTCCCTCGCCATCCTCCGGGGTAAAGCATTCGCCATTCTGTCCACCGGGACCATGTAACATTTGCATGACACGCATTGATTTC
>JAOPJM010535454.1:0-24111 GCA_027124095.1 Muusoctopus leioderma
TGTGTGTGTGTGTGTGTGTGTGTGTATGTGTGTGATATAGGGGACAATCCAGAATCAGAGACACATACATACATACCTACACACACATATATGTACGTATATAAGTATATATATGTGCATGTGTGTGTGTGTATATATATATATGTGTGTGTGTGTGTGTGTGTGTGCGTGTAAAGACCCCTTATTCTTAACTTACTCTATTCAGATTACACAGGAACTACGATTATTATGAAGAAGAAAAAAAGATTTACCTTAGCAACAGAATTTACCGCCTTTTTCTTAACGTTTCTCTTTGACCCAGTTTAATTTTAAAGCCACATTATGACTGGTTTCTTTAAAGTTCCAGCAATTTACTCAGTGACACGTTTGTAAAAGTAAAGTTTTTTCTCCCTCAGTAATGTCGAAACTTGATGATATATTAAGAATCTTCTTCCCTTCCCGAAAAGGAAGTTATGCTTAGCAGTTATCACACGTCTTCACTGTCTATGCATTCTTTGTAAGGTCCGTATAGTTTTATTTGATATCTTGATTTTTATTTATGAATGAATAATTATCCTTTATATATGCAATGTACCATGTAATTGATGGGGATGTGTTTTTTGAAAATGATTTTGGACGGGGAGAGGAAGAATTAGTTAAAGGTCTTTCATTTACGATTGTGGTCGAGTTATAAGCATCAGGGAAGAAATACTATAAATCTCAGTCGTCAAGGTTGTAACAGATAAATTATGGAAAATATCATATATATATATATATATATATATGCCCGAGCTGTTGAATAAACTGTTTTCTACTCCCTAAGCGTCGTTTAATTTCTACCTGGATGTTTTCCCGTCGTTCCTCCTGGATTTTCCGTGATGTAAACCGTGTTTTCCTGGATCTTGGATCTTAACCGTGTCTTCCTGGTTCTTGGATTTTGTATACATACAAGTAGGTGCGTGTGTTTACAAACTATTTTGTATCAGTTTTAATGTGAAGTATTTGTGTGTTTATTGAATTTTCTTCAGATATCCTAAGAGTTATTTTCATTAGTCATTGTGAGGGTCGAGAAAACAACGATTTCTTTTAACATGTAAAGTGATTTTCAAAATAGAATTGATCTTCATTCGTTGCATTTTCCTTTGATTTAGTTAGTGTCGGTGTTTACATTATAGTTCAATGTCTTGCATATTTCAAGAAGATTCATCCCCATATTTTTAATTTTCTTCTATTTCATATCATTTTGAAAACCTTATCTCGCTAGAGATATATTGTTTGTAAACCAGATACATCACTTGGAAGTTAGCAAAACTAAAAAAAAACATAAGCGTATTACTATTATTTGTTTTCGAATAAATCGATATATCTCTCGATTAAATTCCATAGATTTCAAGGTGTCTTGGGAAAATAGCAGTATATGTTTCTGTGCATATTTGTTCTTTCAGAAGGCTGATAATTAGCTTTGGTTTCTATCATGGTAACCAGTTATAATGAAAACATATTAAATCCAAAGAAGATTTTGTAATAAATGGAATTTAGAAAATAGAAAAGACTCGGAGGCTCACTCATGAAATATAACAATTGAAAACCATGTTATTAGCAGCCATGCATGTGTACTTGACTGAATACTAATTGACACGCTATCAGAAATCAAAATCCACTATCACTCAATGATGCACCGACATACGTATAGAAAATAAAAAGATTAATACATTCTTACAATCAAGTTCTTATAGTGGAGAACATATTTCCAAGCATGTTTATAATGTTTGTTTTTCGTATACGTTTGCTGCTTATGAATCACCACAAGTTTAGTGGATGGTTTGTTTGCTTTCATTACTATATTATGTAGAACTATATCTAATATGCATCAATGTTCTCATTAACATCTTATAATTGCTAAAGTTTTATCCGAAAGTATTGGATTTCATTTCTCATATGGTTTCAAATATTGTGATAGTGGTGTGAGTTGCATTCGTGTAAAGTCAGCAATTAATTAATAAAGTAAACAATATTCGAGTTGATAAATTCTTTGACTCTTAACTTGCCACTGGAGAGAATTCTTTGCCCTCTATCGAAGTTCGGGTAGATATAGGAATGTCCCACGTTTTCAAGGAATATTACTTGAAATAGTTAATACCATAGAGGTGTAAACAGACGGTAATGTTTCTATCTTTGATTTAAGACTATACAAATGCGACAAAAGACAGCTCCGTATGAGAATTTCGTTGATTGCATAATGTATTAAAAGTTGAAATGAAAAATTATATATGACTTTTAAATGATATATCTACTCTCTAAAATGCAACAACTACCTTAATATCATATACCAGACATACCATTGACTGTTGCAATTTCAAGTGGTTTTGTTACCTATTTTGTAGACAGGATATCTGAACCAGTGATATAGTGTATTTTTGTATGCAATCATAACAAAAATAATAATTCATATAACTGCTTTACCACTTCTGTATATTGTTTGAAACACTTGTATGATTTCTTATCCAGTATAACTTTTTATGTTGGTATCAGTTTTTACACCAGTAACAATATTATCATATCCAATATTTCGGAATATAAAACGATTAAGTCTATCCGTACTATATTCATAGTGTTTACTTGATAATGTGGTGAAGTGTTTGCTCTGGTATTTCCTAAATTAGTGAAGCTAAGATATCAAATATTTGTATCAAAGTATACGAAACAAAATTACCTTTCGTTGTGTTCCAAAATTAATTTCATTATAGGAATGAACTTCCTATAATGGAATTAATTTTGGAAAACAAAGAAAGGTAATTCTCGACAAATCATAATTATATGTACACGCATTATTAATTATTCATTGTATTAATTGTTTAACGTGTTCATTAACAATATTTTGACTCCGTTACAATTCATATTATCCAGTGTGCGAAACATTTAAATAAAATGTGCGAATATTTAAATAAAATATATATTAATAAACACAAATAAATGTTGGCTCAGTCCATTACTAATTACACAATCCCTAATTGATAGAACATCTGTTTTCGCCGCTACTCTTAACTCTTCACTTCCAGAAGTTACAAATCACATCAAAAATATCCTAAGATATAAATGTTTGATAGTGAATGCGTGAATGGCGCTTCGCGTTTATTTTTACACACACACACACACACAAATTAAATAACTTCAAATTTCATACAACCACAAAATTCACAATAATCTCTAAAAACGTAAACAATACCACTACAACAAACCCAATAAACACTACCAACGCAGTTATTAGATATATACATTGATTTGTGAATACATACAACATGGCTAACAGAAACACAAACGTTCAAATTGGGGAAAACAATGGATAGATTCGTTAATGAATCGTCGGTATGAGTTTTAACAACATTCCTCAAATGATTCGGCTCGTGATACACACTGACTGAATCATTATCCGACGATCCAAGTTCCAAATAGAAATGGAGATCTGTAAGATAGATTGAGAGATTTGTTGTTGTTTTTTCTTAATATTCGAGAAAATATTCCCTGCACACGGTAAAGAAGATAATATCAGATCTGCAGCAGCAACAACAACTACTACTACTACTACTACTACTACTACTACTACTACTACTACTACTAATAATAATAATAATAATAATAATAATAATGCTATTACTACACATTCATGAGAAATGGTGACTGACCTCATTGACTCTGCTCCAGCCACTCCCGGCACATATCCGACAATGATTAAACATTCAATTCGATATATTAAGTAGCAATATTACAACCAAAGCAAAAACTGCGCAAATAGAAGACTCCGAATCAAAACCTTATAAGCAAAAACGTAGCCGGAAAAAAAATCTGAATAATTAACACAATAAAAGTAAATATATAAATACGCAGAACAAACCGGTAATACAATAGGAAGACACACGTAAATGAATACCTGTAACGGAGAGGTTCTAAACAGCATGCATTAGTGACGCTTTCTAAACGAATAATACACAATCTAAAGCGAGCATTCCGTACATGCCTCTACAATACCGCATTCCCAGACAGCCTCTACGTGATCACACGATCTGTTAGTAATCACACCCCACCCGATTTTAAAATGACACATTCTATAATGAAATTAGACGTATTCTATGCCTGAAAAAGATGAGATGGTCATCACTAGAATGCTTTCGTTCATAGGTATTTTCAATCAAGGTTAACCTGGGGCTAAAGATCAACAAGAATAACAACACAAGCTTTCTCCCAAACACATGCTATGATAAAAACATAGCATAATTACAAATAAAACAGAATCTACAATAACAGAACAACTCCCAACTAAATCATTATCAACGCATCTGTAGATACTCACTAAAAAGTGTGTATGTTCCAAAGAAAAGTCCTTATTCAGGCATAAGGAAAAAAAAAGTTTCAAACCCTTTTGTTTTGGTTTCTTCTGCAAAGATCGGCTGCACCCTAGCTCTTCAACGGCCATCCGCGACTCGGGGGTTGGGGGAAATATGCCGTTAATATTCCGTTTGAAATGCTACGAGAAAAAACATGTGCATGGGCTTATTCCAGAAGGTTGAAATTCTCAGGAGGAAGGAAAGGGGGCATTGGTTAGTGGGAGACTTTGGGTGGACAAAATACGGGTGACAACAGAAAGAGAGATGACTGATTCGGGAGTGCCTGAATGGAAGTAGCAGGGAACCAACCAACTCTGAGAAGCAGAAGCCATTTTAGTAGCGATAAAAAAGGCAGTAAAAGGAGAGTACACATCTGTTGGAATGTATTTATTGGAGACATCAGGCCAATCAGTCGAGTGCTCTTTCCTTGGATTTTGTCTATGTATGCGTGTGTAGCAGCAACACCGTTCCAGCAATATTATATGTTGTGTCTCACCTAAGCTTTGCAAAGGCTAAGTAATTGTTGGAGGGTGAAGTATTTTCTGATTTCAAAAAAAAGGTCAGGGTTTCACATGCCGTGTTTGCTATGTTGAGGATGTGTGTTCACTAAGAGAGATCATCGGTAGTGTCGAGGCCGACAATTTGAAATAATTGTAAGATTAGTGAAGCTAAACGTCATGCCATTAATTACGGACACCAAACCAATAGTATAACATCTGAGGCAACAATACCGTACAATAACAAGTGCCCACATCTAACACCCACACCTTCCGAAATATCATTTGATTTGGCAAAAGATGGTTATATTACAAACCGATCACAATCTGCACTTTATTAGAACTACCACACAAATATATGACCTCCTCAAAGCAGGCCGGTAAACAATCGACTTTCACCTGCTAGTAAAACGTAGATTGGTATAATATCGGACAATTCAGCCTGGGGGAAATAAACTGAATTTGTATAAAAAGAAATATTGGAAAATGTAAAGAGTCAGGCTCGACGCAGACTCGGCTAACCAAATAATAATAATGGAAACACACTATTCATAGAAACAAGCAAATCCTCATAAGGAAACCCGAATATTACTAAAACCCTCTCACACGGATAAAACTAGAGGATGAGGAGATTAAAATAAAATCTTTGAAGCTTCACTGGTAGGCTTCTATGAAGAAGAAATATCAAACACAGATTTCTCGATAACTAAACGGATAAAGTCAAATCGAAGGCTTTCTTCCGCTGTGCACGTGATTCTAGGTTTGAAATCAAACATCAGTTCGCATAAACCAGCAGAACTACCACGTCATCTTGTGATGAGTTGGTAAACAGAGGAAACAAGCAAACTGCTGGAGAAAGTGCAAAAGGAATGAAAATAATGAAACACCAAAAGAAAGAATCCCAGAAAAAAGAGAACAACAAAAAAAAGGTGAGGAAGCCTCCCCCCCCCTGAACAACGATAACAAAAAAGGTGAAGAGATTCAACCTCCCGATGACAATGATAACGATAATACCATGGACACAGCAAAGGGAGTTAAGAGTTTCAGCCACCCGAGGGCAAAGTTAATAACAACAACGGAAACTTAGAATGTCTACTATTTACAGTAGTCCGAAAATCGAATGAACTCCTCACGACAATTTTAGAATATATGAGTCTTGGTGGAGGTGTACTACTGACTGGAGAAGAAATAGGACCAGACTACAAAAAACACGCTAAATATCGACTCTTATTAAGAATAATACCGTCTTATTATCACAAACTAAAAGTAAGATATCCAGAGGACATGATAGTTTTATTACCCCATCCCACACAAAAGAATGTTAACAGGCAGCTTGTGTTGCACCAGTTTCCAATATGAAAAGTGAATGACGAGCAGAGACGTGGGGTGCTCTAACCCGACCTAAACAGTGGGTGCCCACCCGTGTGTCGATGGAAACCTCAAAACGTTTTCTGTTATTTTTTTACAAAATATCTTGTTTTAATTATTGTATGTTTTTGTACACTCTTTTAATTATTACATGTAACTATTTCTATGTTCAGCCTATATTTACATACATTTTTAATCTGTAATTGTACAACGTCTCCTTGTTAAAAAGAAAACTTATCCGTTTCACCCCACATGTCTATAAACCGGATTTGAATGTTTTATGTCTTGTATTGAATGATTGACGATGGATGTGAGCGCTTTGTAGCTAATAGAAAAAGGATTATTATTATTACTGCTAATAGTAGTAGCAATAGCAATATTGTTAGTAGCAGTAGTAGTATCCACTGCTGACCCTTTCCGACGTGTTTACAAATTGATTTTTTTGTAAAAACTGGATTATGCCTTGTACAATTTACATGGAATGATCATTTCTTTGAATTTATTCTTACTCAGAGTTCCTTTCGGACAATTTTGAGGTCTACCCATAAAGGGTTTAGTCGAGAAATAAGTGTTTTTTTTTAGAGAAATTATATATTATTCTTATTTCTATATCCATGTACAAAATGGCTACGAAAACTAGCAGCAACTCCTCCCCAAAAAAATTTAATAAAATAAATACTATCACACACATACAAAAATGAACAATGATGTTGTACTGTAAAACGCATGTGTCGTGCGTTTTAAAAGGTGACAAAATAATACCTTTTACATCCAGAATTATACTAGGATAAACATAAATGTTTGGTAAGAGGAACAACACTCACACGCTCAAAAGATTTTCTAAATGAAAAATAACAATGAAATAGACCTGCAACATGCAACATTTGACTATTCAGTGAGAGAAAAAACAGCATGGCAGCAATATGCGAGAAAATCGAGTACTTTGGTACACGAAACTGTGTGAGTTGTTTGTTTTTAAACCTTTTCCTTTGTTTTGTCCTTACCGAATTTCTTATTGGTTTCCTGTTTGTACTTTATTGTTTTATTATATGCAGAGAACTGTTTTTCATGTCACCTTACCAAATTCCCTTTGCTAGTTTCTATGCATTTTTCTAGTCTGACTAGACTATTGCAGTAGTTATTTTGTAGTAGTTATCTATTTGTCTCAGACTCCGCCTTGCCTGTGTGTCAGGTAGGTATATCAGCTTCACAAGGTCGATTCGGAATGCTCTCAATAGTTTCCTGTATTTGTTCAGTCTAAGCTTTTCAGTTCACTAAATTTAAAGATGTAACTTACGGCTGGATTGGCTAGCATTGAGTTCAGTTTTTAGTATTAGTCTAACTCTTCTGTAGTAATCTTTCCTAATTTTCCCTTCATTTCTGTGAGTTATATTTTATCGGTTTTGTCTCCTCCAAATATAGGTATCGCTAGTCTTGTGTAATTCTATGATTTCGCTCTATATTTCTAATTTAATACTCTCAGTTCTATGTAATGTACCTCTTGTTATAGTACCTTTTGGTACATTTGTCTAATACCATACTAATTCGTATGCCTTGGTTGAATTTATGAACAATGTTTAGCAGGCTCGATATTAACGCTTGTAAATATATTGAATTCACCCACATAGAGGAGATGGTTCATAGTTTGTCTATAGCTATTGCACCCCATGGTAGTTTTTTTAAACAGGTTTGTTAACGGAGACTGTGCTAGGCAAAATAGTAGCGGGGATAATGAGTCTCCTTGCAAGATTTTCCTTGTTATGGGTATAGTGCTGGTCTTAATTGTATTATATTTGCTTTGTAATGATATTGTTGTTGTTTTTCCATTTTGTAATGGTATGGCTGATGTATTTTGTTAGTGTTGGAGCTACTTTATTTATGTGAAGTGTGTCTAATATGTATGTGGGATGCTACGAAATACATTTCGGTAGTCAATACAAGCCATGTTACAATTTGCATTCCACTTTCTCTTGTTTTCTATAATCGCTCCGTTCACCGGTAGCTACTCTTTACAGCCATGCATTCCTTTCCACCCTATTTCTCGATCATGGCTGCGTATATATTCAAATTTGGCAAGGACTGAGCAGCGGGAGATGATGTGGTCAATTGTCTCATTGTACTGACTGCATAGTGTGCACTTGGTGTTAACATCCTTCATTATTTTATTTCTGTAATTGGTTGTGGATAGATATTGGTCTTGTGCAGCTAGATTCAAACCTCTTTCTGCTTTTATCCCAGAGTTTTTAGACATTGGTAAATTTCACTTTGGCTTAATTCGTCTCTGTCGAGCCTTGCGGGATATTGGCCGTGGAGTGATTTTTCCCTCCATTTCATTTTCAGTATATTTTGTAATTCCATTTTGAATTCGTTTTCTGTTTCTTTAATCTTTTCTGTTATTTCAGTCTAGTTAACTTCTAGTTTTTAATTTATCGTTTCCTTATATATAGAGAAATGTTTTTTCTTGTGTGTGTGCGTTTCCTTATTATACTTATCAGTCTTCCTCTGCCTGCTTATTAGTATTTTTCCAGTTCAGCTGTTGTTATTCTGTAGGAATTTTATATTTTATTATTATTAGCTGGCTCACTACGGTATGAGTTCAAATCCCACCGAGATCAACTTTGCCTTTCATTCTTCCGGGGTCGATGCAATAAAGGATCAGCCAAGACATTTGGATAGAATGAGATATATAAATGAAGTAAGAAGGCAATGTATGAGTGCTGAATAACGAAATATATACGTAGAACAGATGTGAAACAGATGCCAAGGTAAAGATAGATACCATGAATGCAGAAAACCAACATGTATATTTAGTGTAGGCGTGAAACAGACACTGAATGAAGATATGCACAGCTGCCAGAAGAACTTTAAGGAATTAAAGAAAATATGTGAACTAGACAGCAGTAAAAATAGGAGTCAGAAACAATGTTGAGGAGCACTTCAATATTGGGCCAATGAATATAATCTGTCTACACTGTCAAGCTCTACCGTTTCACAGTGAGTCATTAAACTACTGCCAAATTTGGAGGACTATCTTACCGGGTTGAGAGCCTTATTTAATGATACGCAAGAAGGTCAACATTTTAGGCAGCATATCCGAAACTATAATTGTGCTTTTTCCTTTGAGTTTTTTTGAGCCAATATCACACCACCACTGCCAGGAGGGGGAATGTACTGTTTCTGCATGCAAGGATAAATCTTGATCCTGAAGAGAATGGTCAGCTAACATATGGATAGGTTTACATCATAGATGTAGTGAAAGCAGTGAGGACATGAGCACAAGCACGTCAAAATATTCAGTGCTTACAGTCATTGATGGACATAATTCAAGGTGTTATAACTGAACACAGCCCTTATGCTGATATCGACAAAACCATAATAATGGTAGAACAAGAAGAAAAAGATAAAGCATCTCGAGAAAATATTGAACCCTGGCCAATATCCCGCAAGGCTCGAACATGCACTTTACATCAAGTCCAATTGTTAAATGTCAATGTAAATACTGGCTTGACAGGGAATTACTTGCGTGTTAATCTGAAGGGAAACTCATTGTTTGAGGCACATTTGGAATACCTGTGATCGGCAACTTGGTTCCAGCATTAGGCTAACTCAGCTTCCGCCACAGACTTATGTAAGCTTAAGATGATGTACCCACTGCCATTGCAATGTCCATTTAGAGGATCCATATTTATCAAAAGCATGATACGACTCACATCCCTTAGTTTAAGAACGTGTAGTTAAAGCCTGGCTGAGTGAGTTTGTTGATGAAATCAACTGAATATTGAACTGTATTAACGACTGAAGTGTAGTATACTTTGTCACCATTAGGGAGTTGGGCCTAATTCATTTACCCTCTGTGATGCATCATTTGGTGGAGTTATAATGGGTCTCAGGCTGAGTTTGATTAGTTTTACATCAAGATTCGCACATTTCAGATAGATTAAAATATTCCAGGCACAGATCATTAGGCAGAGGAACTTAAAACATCTATAATTGTTTCGTTAGGAATGTTGTCATTCCCCACAACAAAAGAGTAGTTTGCATACTCTATTTAATCAGAGTTACCTGCATTAAGGACTTGTTGATTTGATGTAATCCCCATTGTCTCTACATAATCCCAGAGATAAGAGCTCTTGAGTGTTACTTCAACAATGCGTGGTATTGCACTATGAATTACAAGAAGACTTTGTTTCTAGTCACCAAGCAGTAGTACAGTTTGGCCACCAAATGATTTGTTACAGGCATTCAGAGATATGCTATGTCCCATACTTAACACATCAATGATTAACAAGTTAGCTTCCCGCAACACCATTCATGTGGCATCTCTCTTTACGAAGCTGCAAGTTGATTCAGTATACACATTGAGAAATGTTTGTAATATGAATGAAGAGTTCTACGTTTGTGTATCAAAGTGCCTGCAATTCCAGATATTGCAAAAGGAAGTACATATGCGAGCTTGTTGTAAAAATGCGAGGTTTTCTAATCACAGTACCGTTTCCGTTCGTGTCTCAACTGCAGATAGTCTTGCTCTGCGTAAGAGAGCTGTCTCATCCCCCTACCTCGTTGTCCAGGAGTCGTCTCCGAAAGCCAGTTCTTGTATGCCTGTCGCTTTGCTCTGAAATCTGAGCTGCAAGACAATTCGTCTGTGTTTGGGAGAGCGTGGTCATTGTTTTCCCTCTGATGAAGTTCATATGCAAACATTTAGTTCATTCTTTGCACCTATTATGCTTTGATCCAATTGTACATCTCTTACTTTGCCTTTGCTACCAGCCGTTCAACCTCACTTACCTACATTTAGGGGTGTCAATTATTTAGGAGCAGGGATACTGTTTTTAACACTACCCGTGCAAACTCCTTGAGATGTTGATAATCCCAACTTCGAAATCTAAAATGACAGCATATGTTTGATTTCTCTAGTATCTATTTTCAAACAAGTTTCAAAGCATTTTCCCATAACTACGATATAACAGTAAAATATTTGTGCAGCAAACATTATCAAAAGGATATAAAGGCAGTCTGCAAAAATATTAAATTATATTATATTTTTATTTCATTAGTTATATTTTTCTAATATCCTAAATTAACTATGTAACAAAAGACAATTAGAAAACATTGTTTTCTGAATATTAAATAAGGATATATGATGGCGGAGTCTTGAAATAGAAATGTAAATTGATGAAACACTTGCTGAAAGATTACAGTACTGTTAAATTGGATAATAATACAAGATGTGAATACATATGATTAAAAACACTGATAATACATTTTGTATGTTGTTTTGTCATGTACCTGTCTGCTGAAATCTTAGAGTTAAATATCTGTCTGGTCTTAAACATGATAAAACTCAGTGGAGGCCATAAATGTAATTTTGTGGATGAAACTGATTTTTGACAGGTTGCTCATATGTAGATTAGTGTATCTTCTGCAGGAAATCACACAACACTTCATATCTATAATTGATTTTTGTCAAGTAAATTCATTCAAGATTATTTATCTCTTGAAGGTAATTGATGATAGTCATTTGTTTTAGCATTTCTCTCTCTCTAATCTTAGATTTACTCTGTGGGACTGATATTACACACGTGGACACACGCACACATACATACGTACAGATATACATATATATCTATATCTATGTGTGTGTATGTGTTTGTGAAGCAAATAGATGTCCACCATGATTTCCTGTAGAGCATGCGCAAAAGTTGACTGAATCCGTGTTGATACCCCTACCCCGTTTTTCTGTCCAGAGACATAATACTGTTCGGTCGAGACCGGGTTACATAACGCAGCCAACGAAAAACCTTCATATCATTATCTGTGCTACCTGTACCTCTAGAAAGAACCAAAACAGATGTGTGAGTATTTGATGCACGTATTCTTACATTATTAATAAAATCAACCTCTATCTCTGTTTATCTATCTCACATTTCTCTCATATCATACCCCAATTTATTTATCTTGTATTTGGGGACACATTTTATAATGAAGTCTCAGATATTAAATAAAATACAGTATTTGTGTCTGATGCAGTCGTTCTACCTGATAGAAATAACAACCTAATCTCTCTCAAATTACCTCTTAAATGAAATGACAATGACAATGTAGTCATACAAAACAAAACAAAACTAGGGACAGTTTTGACTGGAACTACTATCATCATCGAGCAGAGCAGACTAAGTCCTATACAACAACAAAACAACTACTCACGCATGTGTGTGTGTGTCTATATTGTTGTGTACCTGTGTGTGTGAGTATGAGAAAAAGAGGTGAACGAATTCTTTCATAATACTTCTGTTCCTTAAATAATTTAACTATTCAGAAGTTGGATACAACTGGCAAATATCGATTAAAATGTTGTCAAGTGGACTCTAATCTCCCTCAAATTATACCCTAATTTCTTTCAAAAAGGGGCAACACGGACAATATATTCATAAAAAAGATGAAAAACTCATGTTAATGCAAAATACAGCTACACATGCATGTGTGTGTATGTATATATCAATGCGTACATTTGTGGATGTGTGTATAAGAGAAAGAGGTTTGGGAATTCGTTCATTATCAACACGTGAACATTAACTGAAAGAAAGAAATACTTCTGTTCCTTAACTAATTTTAATTATTCAGGCGAAATAATTGATGCCATATGAATTCATACAAATGGCTGGGAAGCATTGTAGAGTGAACACATTCGACAAAACGGAAGTATTCCACAATGAATGTATTTACATTCTGGATTATGCCAGTAATATCCTTCCATGCTGAAGGTGATGGCAGTAAATCCACGGGACCCGTGTTTTCCAGTAGTGCTAAAATTACTTACCAATTATTTCACTAAACACTATTAATTCTAACTTTAACTGTATGTATGTTTGATCAGATGAGATCTTTCGACCTGCTTCAAACAACCGCCAAATCTCTCTAAAATTTCACCATACTGTCTTAAAAAATGAAATGACATCAACAATGTAGTAACGCATATGAATCGGGATGGTCCTGAATACAACGGCTTCCTCGTAGATCTCCTCTATCATAGAATACATGGAGTTAAATAACAATAAATCAGGTCACATGATTTAGATGCAGTAGAAAGTTTAGGGTTTCCAACACGAAATCACTTGCACGCCCTCCGTCCGAGTACGACGAGTAACTTTTTCGGTTGTGTGAGATGACTGTCCTGTTTACGAAAGGCCTACGTCTCGAAGTAAGGGTGATAATTCGGAACCCGGATGTCTGGTCCGAGGTCTTAACATGTGAAGTAGTAAAAGTGGTGGCCTCGGGCTTTAGGCTCTCCGTACCATAACGGAGACAAGACGACAATATTTTTCAAACATCTTAAGAAATTTCTGAGTACATCTCGCTCATCATTATTAATGCACGATTATAATGGTATCTTAGACGCACACCGGGATCTCTTCAAGTTAAATCTTAGGAGTGCTGTGTACAAGGAACAATTCTTGAATATTCTCAGTCCTTTTCAACACTCTAAAAACTATCGACTAGATTACACGGATACGCCAACGTGGCTCGAATAATTTGCAGTAGTTCGTCCAGATCATTTTTACAAGGGTATTTGTTAGGGAAACATAGCCAGTGGGCTCCTCTTTCTGGTGAGAGACGAGAGCCTTAAATGTTTTCTATGTCTTTTTAATTTCTTGTTTTTTGTTATCATATCTATTATTATTATCAATTAAATCTTGTTTTAATTATTGTGTGTGTTTTTCTGTAATAGTTTAATTATTTGTATCATCAACATTTTTAACGTGTCCCCCTTCATTGTTTAACCTCTTTCTCCCTCCCCTGTCTTTTTTTTTGGTATATTTCTTTACTCCACCCCACATATGTTTGTAATACACTTTCGTACACTGTATTTTATGTCTTTTGGGCCCTTGTGGCCAATAAAGAAAACATTATTATTATTATTATTATTATTATTATTATTATTATTATTATTATTATTATTATTATTATTATTATTATTATTATCTACAGGGATGTAGTTCTCTGTAAAAAGCTGAATGGGCTTGCATATGTTATTTTTCTTGGTCATGGATATAGCACAGTGATGGTAATGATATGTAAACCATGGATCTGTTAGCCAGTTAGCTGGTACTAATTCAACACACTGTAATTCTTGATCAGCTGACCAGTTGCATGCCATAGGACTGTTCAATCAGAGCTGACTTGGGTCTACACAGCAACAACAAGAACAACAACAACTGTGACTCTTCATTAGGAAAAACAAATCAATATCTACTTAGAATCTAGTATGTCATGAACAGGTAAACAAACTTTGTTTATCTGAGTCAGGACAGATGGTTTTCTGGTTAGTAAGTAAATCAACTTAACAAAAGTGTTAGTTAGTATAGTGTACTTTTAAGTTACTTGACATCTCCTTAAGGCTCCTTATCACAAGAACTACCTCTGGGTTAAGTGTTGTAACATTATTGAAACTTATAATTTTCTTTTCTCTTAAATGATGTCTTACAGCAATTTTTAAACTATTCATCTCTCTCTCTCTCCGTCTCCTTCTCTCTGGGAGAAATTAGCTGTGGTCAAACCTGGAGAGGGATAGGCCCCACCAGGTTTTAAAATGGCCAAGACATGGTGCTGGTCATGATGGCATCCCTACGACTCCACCAAGAGTTTAGGGCCCAAGGGAGGAAGGATATAAACTATTATAATCTGTTTCAATGATATTGATATCTTACATAAGCACATGGTCAATTTGTGTAGGGTGTACGTTTGCTATAGTTCTTTGAATTGATACTATGATATTACTGGTGCTTATTTTATCAACTCTTGTAGATGAGATGAGAAGTGCAATTAATTATAATAGGATCTGAACTTAAAATGTAGATAGTTGAAACAAAATATAGTGAGGCTCCAATGTTTTACTGTTTCTAACACCTCACTAGTAATATTGACTCAGAATTATTGAAAATTCAGAGAAATTAGGTTTTGTAAATTTCATGTCTTTTATAGAGAATGTTAACCCTTTTGATACCAACATGTCTGAAACCGTCCCTGGTTCTATGATAAAAAAAACCATTTGTTTTAAAGTGTTCATATTTAAATTTAAACCTTCCATTATAATTAAGAAACTTTTGTTAAGCTATGTTCCAAACACCAACTTAATAACAAAAAAGTTAGTTATTTTACCAAATCCCTCCAAATCTTCGATTATTTTCAAAATTAATTGAAAATCATAGGTGGTATGTTTCATTATAAATATGGTAATGAAAGGGTTAATGTCATATGTGAAGTAAAATGGCAAGAATCAAAATTCACTCACAGACATCACTTTCTAGTATCCAGTAATCAGGAGACTAATGTTGATTTATTACATTACCACTAGGCCTCAAGTTGTTGCTGTTGTTGTTGATGTTGTTGTTTAGCTCCCAGTCAATCCTGATAGAGCAGACCTATGAATGAAGGCATTCCAGACATGACCATCCCGTCTGGGGGGTGGGGTGGGGGGGCTATCTAGGACTACATTATCTAATCCCATTTTTTAAGACAGTGGAACGTGATTTGAGGGAGATTTCTAGCAGGCTGAGCAACCATGTAGAGGCTCCCTCATGACACATCCCTCAGGGATTTGTCAGAGATTCTGTGATAGTCATGCCTTTCTTATGTCTACAACTAAAAATCAAAACTAAAACTAAGACAACTTACATGGAACTTAGCTATAGTCTACAAAACTTGCCATATTGATTCTTTTACATAAGGGAAATTATTGAAACAGATATATAAAGTTGACTTCTTTAATCCAAATATAGTACTGATACTCGTTTTATCAACCACACAGGAATGAAAGGTAAAGTTGACTCTGGTGGGATTTGAACTTAAGGATCAACACTAAATATTATTATATATTTATACTTGCACCCTATTATTTCTACTGACTCATTGCCTGTAAAAATCACTAATATGCTCAGTTAAGGCACAAGGCCTCAAATTTTGGAGAGGGGTTAGTCAATTAAATCAACCTCAGTACTTGACTGGTACTTTATTTTATCGACCCTGGAAGGCTGAATGGCAAAGCTGACCTCGGTGGGATGATATGAACTTAAAATGTAAAGTGCCGTAACTAAATACCATAAGACATTTTGTCCATCACTCTAACAATTCTACTAATCCACTGCCCTCCCTCTTTTTCTAGTATAGGCACAAGGCCTGAAATTTGAGGGATTAGATCAAGCACTGTACTCAATTGGTACTCATCTTACCAACCCCAGAAGGATGAAAGGTAAAGTTGACCTTTGTACATAAAAGACATAACTAAATATTACAAGGCAGTTTTTCTGTTACTCTACTGATTCTGTCGTGTTCAGTAATATTGGTTTCTTTCCAAGGTCCCAAGGCCAATTTTTGTAGAAGCAGAATAGTTGTCTCTCATTTCATGACTGGTACTTTTTTTCATCAGTTTTGGGGAGAAAGGCAAAATTGATTCTATTAAGATTTAAACTGAAGGGATGAAATATTAAATATTATAATGTATTTGACCAAGTGCTCTACTATTTCTGTCCTGTTGTTCCGACTATAACTTCTGTAATACTGACTTCTAACATTGTCAGAGGACCACAAATTTTGGGGAAGGGTACAGTTGATTAAATTAACCTCGATATTTGACTGGTACTTTATCTTATCGACACTGGGAGGCTGAAAGGCAAAGCTGTCCTTGGCAGGATTTGAACTCAGAACATAAAAGGTTCTAACTGAATTCCGCAAGGTATTTTGTCTGATGCCCAAACAATTCTTCCAATCCAATGCCCTACAAAAGGTTCTGTAATATTGACACTAGTTTGCAAAGAAACCACTAACATAAAAGACATTAATTGATTTCTTATATTTCAATCAACAATTAGTTAAGGTACAGAAGATATGGATTATCAATGGTGTGGAGTTGAGAATGTGTTATTGTGCAGTGGCTGTTGATTGAATTTGATTTGAGCAGGATTATTCCACAGTTATTTATTTACATCACATGCTTCTCAGAGACATGATGTGAAGTAGGCAAAATGTGCTGGACTGTATCCCTAAATGTCCTAGCATTAACCAGTTGAGAGTTATTTTTCTCTGTGGTTAGAAATGCTAGACTGTTGCAGGCTTGGACATAGGAAGACTTGAGCTTAGTATCGCAATCACTACTCAGTTATACAATGCTCCCTTGGTCTATTATAGTGACTTGTACCTCTTCATGGAACCTATTTTACAATTTATGTGATGGGACCTATTTAGAATTAATTATCTTTGCCGGGGAAATATTGCAGTGCCAGTGACAGAATGCAAAGTCAACTATTTAACTGTTAAACCAGCAAGGCATACTAATGACTGTGTTGTATTGGTCTCTGTTTATATAAGGGAAACAATAAGAGTAATCCAACCTGAGAATAATACAGTCATCCTAAGTCACCTATTAACTGTTATGATATTACAATTTATCCAAGAAAAAAAATATATACTATTCTTCTGCCACTAGTTTAGCTATGGCTGATCCAACCAATGTCTAGTAAATTCATTGCGGGTGATTACATCACGGTAAATACATCACCTGTAATTTCAGATTGTCTGGTAATCTGAGCCAATACATCTTCAGTAAATTTATCGTCATGCCACATACATCGTCAGTAAATTCATCATCAAGCTTTTTATCCACAGAGTAAATATGTCACATTCCATAAACAATGAAAAAAAAATTCAACGACAAAAAATTAATATCAAATTCACCCAATATATACATGAAAAAACAAATCAGAGTTACTTAAAAATGCAGTAAAAAGATAACACTACATTAAATTGGAGGAAGGAAGACAAATTATGAGCAATGCTGCTTAAATAATCCAGAATTTTGTGATTTTGATATTCATTGATGATGCATTGAATTTTCGCTGCACTATCTTTATATTTCTTTTTGAAATGTGGAATTTCTGCACTGGCAACATGCTGTTCGATTATTAATTCCTTTCTTGATTGTGCTTTTTTCAAGATTTCTAAAAATTTCCAGATTGTAGGATGGATTTTTTTGTCTTTGAATTTCTTTTTCATTGTTAATGAAATGCGATGTATTTAAGCTGCAAATAAAAACTTTAAATAATGTTTAGTGATATATTTACTCTGCAGATAAAAAGCAGGACGATGAATTTACTGATGATGTATTTGGCATGACAATGAATTTGCCAATGATGCATTGGCTCGTGAGTTACCTTGTGATGAAATTATTAGGTGATGAAATTGCAGGTGATAGATTTATTACGATGTAATTACGCATGATGAATTTACAGAGAACCATCCAACCATTTTCAGTGATAGATTTTTTTTCCTTTTTCACCTTTAGTCAAGATGGAAAAGTGGACATAAGAACAATGATGAGTCAGGCCCTTTTGAAACTTTGTCCGTTATAGCAATAGAATATGATGCTAAATCAATAATTCCAAGGAGTTTCTTCACTGTTAAATCAACAGTGTTAATTTAAAAGTTGGTTAAATGTATCACTAAATTTACTTCAGACTACTTTAAAATCTTTAGCATATATGCTTTTATTTTTTTACTAGTTTCAGTCATTGGACTGTACCTATCTTGGAGCACCACCATCACAGGTTTTAGTCAATCATATTGACCCCCCACCCCCAGTACTTATTTCAATGTGGTACTTATTTTGTCAATCTCTATTGAATCAATAAGTTACATTTTGACATAAATGGACCAACTCGACATACCGGTTTACACCAGTAAATAGACATACATATACAAACACACGCACACACACATACACACACACACATATATATATATACATATATAATGGGTTTCTACACAGTTTCTGTTTACCAAATTCTACTCACAAGGCATTGGTCAACCTGAGGCTTCAGTAGAAAACAGTTGGGATCGAACCTAGAAGCACACGGCTGTGAAGCGAACTTCTTTACGGCAATGCTGGCACCTATAATTTATATATGACAAATGAATTTAGAATTCCTGTTAGTTTTCACCTCCTTATTGGCCTTCTTTAAAAGTTATTGTGATCTTTTCATTTGGTTCCTTGACAAGTCAACCAGATGTTATTCTTTATCTCTTGTGTCACTATCTCAGTCTCAGATTGACATAAGTATTGGAAATCGAGAAAGAATGCTCAGTATTATCAGGAAACTTATTCTGAAAGCCTTCCTTTCTCTTACATTGGCATTCAGTTACTTATTCTTTTGTTACACATCCATGACTCGGTCACTGATACTATATTATTTCATAGTAAGGAGTGATTAACAATAATGTGTCATCATCATCATCATCGTTTTTATGTCCATGTTTCCATGCTAGCATGGGTTGGATGGAGATTTTTTTGAGGCAACATTTTACGGTCAGATGCCCTTCCTGTCACCAACCATACTGATTTTAAGTATGGGAATCATACTACCGAACTGTAGTATGATGTGTGTATTTTATAAACAGTAAATAGACCCCCAGAATAATGCAACATTATTTTGAAAGTATGATTCACTTGCTTAACAATGTAGGTAATATATGAATATAATGCAAATATATTTTCAGTTACAAGTAGGAAAAAAAAAAGGAGGTTAGTTTAGAATTAATATTTAACATTGACAATTTTCCTTGCAAAAATGCACCTGCTTCCATTATATAATCGTTGCTCTCCTATGCCTATGCTAAAAGTAGAAATACTTTTATATGACTTTTTTCAGGTTCATTAGCACTGAGTGCTTCTAATCCTGTATCCTCCAGTATGTACTCATATTCATGGAAACTTTGGTTTGCATTAGCCATGCTATTAGCTCTCCAGTTCATTAACAATCTTTCTTCTATATACAACTTTCATAGTGTTTTTTTATGACATACTATGGCTACATAAATGTCATATGTTTAAATAATAGGGTATTTCATAAATGGTGCAGAGAATGTATAATAGATGAAATGGCATAAAAACTGTATTAATAGCATACTGTGAATATATAGGCCTGCTAGTTTTATAATTAAAAAAAGACAAACAATGCAATTGTCGATCTAAAAAGAAAAGGATATGTTCCTAGCCTGTGAACGCCTTCTCCTCCATAGCCACAAGGTGGGGATGTTTGGTGAAAATAATTGTAGCTAGTGTTAAGCTTGAAGTACTAGATGAGTGTGGTAAGATGAAACAGATTTTCTAGAGATAGCAGTTTTAAGGAGCATGGATTTTACATATTACTTGGCACAATGGGAGACATATGTGAGTGGAAGTTAGGATCTAGTTGTTTATCTCTTCTTATACTTCTATTTTTATATAGCCATATTTTCTGCACCTACACACACGCATGCATGCACACACACACACACACACGCACACACACACACACACACACACACATACACACAATAACAGAGATGGTCGGTTTTCTCTGTTGCTGTGTGTACCAGATCATAAGGATCACGGACGAGTGACAAGACAGTGTAAGATCTGTCCAACCCATGCCAGCATGAAAACATGGGAGTAAGATGATGATGATGATGATGACGACAAATGTCTCAATGTTCCCCAAGTGCTTATAAAATTAGTTTTTAGCTCTGGATTCAGTCATTTTTATCAGCTAAGTAGCATCAAACATATGTGAAATAATTTTCCCCCCCTTAGGATACCTATCCATTGCAGGTAATATTTCTAGAAAATTTACTATGTATCCACAATAGCTAGGAAAACTGAGATATGCAGAATAAAGTGTCCTACCCAGAAATATAACAGAATACCCACAGTAAATATGATCTCACAACCCATCAGCTAGTAGTCCAATACATGATCTGGCTGCTAATCCACTTATATGCAGTATTCAGTGACCAAATCGTTCTTCCTGTCACAGTTTTTGTTCCATACACATGTTAAATCCAAACATTGAAACATTAAATCCTTACATGCTTGCAGTAATCAATAACCATATTAGGGTACACTATTCTCTATGCCAGGTTACAAGAAAAGAACATCTACATGGTCGCTTGACTTGCTAGAAATAGCAGCCAAATTTCCCTTAAATCACACCCTACTTTCTTAAAACAAATATTACCTAAGACTACATTAGATAATGTAATATTAAATACATGATGCCTAAAATAAAAATGTGAGATGGCCATAGCCGGGATGCTTTTGATCATAGGTCTGCTTAATCAGGACTGACCTGGAGCTAAACAACAACAACAACAACACTAGATGTAACTGTCATTGCTATTGCCTCAAATTACCTCTTTTTTCAAACCAATCAACAATAAACTGTCAACCTCCAGGCAGCTCAAGGTTCATATAACTCAGGCAATAACTCAGAGAACCAGGTGGTAGAGAAGAACTTGTCATGTATATGGAATCTTCAAAATACAAAGACAATAATAAATATTGAAAATTATTTAAAATAGATTCAGGTTAGTTTCTTGTCTAAATGTAGACTCTATAAAACTGCAATTATTAACAATATATTGTAGACACAGATTTGGTTCAATATTAGTTTCTAGATGAGGAATATACTCCATATAAGTAACAATACTTATTTTATAATGTAAATAGTTTTATGTCTTAACTTCCATAGTAAATGATCTCAAAAGTCCTTAAAATTAGCCAGATTTTTTTGAAATCTTTAGAGAATAACAAACAGTATACTAAATTGCTAGTATATGGGGTTGTTGGTTTTATTGTAACAAACTTAATGTACCTTGGACACTGTCATCAAGTTGTCTAGGGCTGGGTATGACAATGATATTTTAGATTTTTTAATGTATTTTTAATGTAATCTAACATTACCATCTTTGATGCTGAAAACCATACAGAATACCATGTAACTTATATTTGTTAGTTTTATACAGAAGTAGTGTACAGAACAAAATATAGCACAACTATTATATAATTATTGTTAAGGTTTGTCCTATTCACTGTCCGATAAAAAATGTAAAAATGATGAGCTCTGTGTATTTTTCAACGAATGAAATTTATTTTAAAAAGTACTCACTCATCAATTTTACTTTTTTATTTCAGTGAGACTTTTGAATTAAAAGATAAAATTTTGGTTGAGCTCTTTCAGCCAGCAGTTATATATTATGTATTTATGGATTGAATAAATTGTAAATCATAAAGTTGCTATAATTTTTAATGTGAAATAAAGTAATGTGAATGAAGCCAAAGTAATATCAATTCACCAGTGAACAGTTGACAATTGGTTATACAATGTACTTTTTATTATCGTCTTAATTTCACAATTCTATTTCCTAATTAAAGATATAAATTGTTAATATATGAAATTCTCTAAAGGCTGCTTAAGGTTATATCTACAACTTCATAGTACTAAAAAGAGAAAACTGATGAAAGTCTGGATACTGGTCATGAGACTGACATTAAAAAGAAAAGTCATTTTTAGTCAGATAACAGATATTGCAACATCCATATTAAAACTAAAAATTGGAGTTCCATATTCAGCATTTCCAGTTTTAACTGGAAAAATTTTGTGGAAATCAGTGTGTAATGCATATTCTACTTCATGTGTACAAGCCTGGAGCATATACTGCCTGAATGTAAGTCATTTTAAATTTACATGTGAGTTTTTAAAGGTCCTTCCTGAAATATTAAATCAAAAGTGTAATACTATCCTTCAAATAAAGACTAAACAAAAACATCTGGTGTGCTAGACCTGTGTTTAGTCTAATTACTTTCTGATTTCCTCAACATTACCACTTATATGTTATTGTAGCAGTGCATATACGTAACACTGTTGTAATGTGCATACGTGTGGGTTTCCATACTTACAACCGGAACTGAATGGTACAACCGGAACTGAATGGTACAACCGGACGTAGTCTGGGCGACCATAGTATAAAGTAATTGCACATATTCTGGACTGTAACTAAACAATTGAGTTGAATAAAGCTTGGAAAGCAGCCACCATGTTTTCGTTATCATTTCAATTTATTCAACTTGAGCGTGGAGACCTAAGTGCTTCGAACGCCGCTAGTGTATATCGACATTGGCAAACCATCTTTATGAATTACATTGAAGACTATCAGGACAGAATACCGAATAAATACAGGACTATTAGCCTGCGTCTTTGAGTACATTGAAGGATGTGAGAATTTTGACTCGGCCATCTCTAAACTGAACAGCTTATACATGAAGACTCCCAATGAAGTTTTTGATAGATACTTACTAGCTACCAGGACAATCATTGGATACATTTTTCAGAGAGTTGGAGAAACTGCGATTTTCGGGTTCATTGCTGGTACAGCTTCACCTGCAATACGCCAGCGCCTTTTAGAAAACAAAACACACTGGACTTCCAGACTGCTTATAACCAAGCCACTGTGTTAGACATAGCTCAGTGCAATAATGATATATACACAACCTCAGAGGCCCATACAGCTGCAGTAGTGAACCCTGGAACATCGCAGGTATGTGAGAAGGATTCTTTTAAACTTCCAGTTGCTCTTAACGAACCAGTTCTGGCTACCAATCATAATACAAGAAGGAAATGTTTCTTTTGTGGTTTCTCTTACCATTCACAAAATAACTGCCCAGCACACTAGTAATAAATGTTTTAAGAAGGGACATTACAATAAATGTTTTAAGAAAGGACATTACGTTGCCACATGACTTGGCGTTTTGAGGGACTTGAATTCTGACGTGATACTTGGCCAAGATTTCCTGCGTCAACATCTGAGAGTGAAATTTGAATTAACTGTAGATGGTACTGTTAGTTTCTGTGCATTGGCTGCAGCAAAAATAGAACCATCCCTTTTTTCCAAATTTGGGATCTACTCTTTTTGTTGTACTGATTGCTAATTTTTTTACATTGTTCATCTTAGATGTAGTGTCGCATGCTAATTACGAAAATCATATTCATTCTTTGTACAAATTAATAATAAAAAAGTTA
>JAOPJM010535455.1:0-10003 GCA_027124095.1 Muusoctopus leioderma
GCAGTCAGTGATTCTTTGCACGTTCTCGAGAGTGTGGGCAACAAGGGCACAGTCATCTACAAAAAGCAGCTCACGCACATATATATATATACACATATATGGGCGCAGCATGGCCGAATGGTTAAGAAGTTCGCTTCGCAATCACGAGGTCCTGGGTTCGATCCCACTGCTTGGCATCTTGGGCAAGTGTCTTTACCATAGTCTCGGGTCGACCCTTGTGAGTGAATCTGGCCAGACGGAAACTCTGTACAATCCCGTCGGATGGATTGCACCTGTAATTCAGAGGTCCAGCCTTGTCAGACTGTGTGTCACGCTGATTCTGCCTGCTGATTACGTTAGGGGTACACGTGTCTGTGGAATACCCAGCCGCTTACACGCTAATTCAGTGAGTTGGTAGTTCAGTCAATCGAACAACTGAACACTCATCGTCTGGTTCAGACGGAGATCCATTATATTATATATATATACATACATATATATAAAATATATTTATTCCGATCCAGTCTCCTTCGTTGTTTCTCCGACGGGCATGATGACGGACATACCACATATCCTGTTCCATCATCAATGTCCTAAATTCACCAGCAATCACGGTACCACTGTCCCTCAAGATCATGACATATATATGTAACGGAGGTGAAATCTTAGACTGATAACGTAATGTTGAGCGAATGCGTTGTAGGATCGGTAGGGGTGATGGAAATAGTTTGTGTGGTGGTGGTGATGGTGTATGCGTTTGTGTGTGTCTGTCTGCCTGTGAGTGGGACAGACAGACAGGTAGATAGGCAGACTGAAATGCTGTTGATTTATGATGTCATTTCTAATGCCGCAATGAAATCAAGAGATAAATGGACCACCACCACCACCTATTAGAAATAGTTGTCAAATCTAACTCAAATCACAACCCACCGTTGGATGACGTGGTAATGTTCCGCGTTCCCTTCACTAAGGAAAAAGACTTTATGGTCGCGGCTGGAATACCTTTGATCATAGGTTTGCTCAATCAGGGCTGACCTTGGGCTAACAGCAACAAACAATCACAAAAAAAACAAAAACAATCAAAGGAGTGGGGGACATCTACGTGGTCGCTTGACCTGCTAGACATAGTAGTGAAATTTCTCTCAAATCACACCCTACCATCTTAAAAAATAAAAGACACATTGGAGAGATATTGTAGTCCTGTTTTTATACTTTATCCAGAAAAAAAAGATAGGATGGCCACGACTGGAATGTCTTTGAATATATGTTTGCTTGACCAGAGTTGACCTGGAGCTAAGCAACAACAACTACAACAAATAAACTGTCAGTGTCTTGGGCCTTCTATTATGATTTCGCTCACATCTAACATGCATTATAGGAATATTAAACAGAGCCCAATACTTGTAAACTGGCTATTTATTTTAACGAACCCCCACCACCACCCCACCCCACTCCTCCGGAAGAAAGAAAAGACAAAATTGACACCGACGGGATTTGAACACAGAAAATAAAGAGCCGTTACTAAATCCTGAAAGGAATTTTGTCCGACGCTCCTATTGATACTACCTACCAAGCCCACCGCCCGCGTGAAGACAATGGGAGTAGTAATAGAGGATAATTATGATGCGGAAGTGGAAGTGGACGAGGAGTCGGTAGAGAAAGAAAGAGGGGAGCAGGAAAACATTTACTATGACGATAATGAAATCCAATTATGTTTTCCATAATATATCAGAGGGGAAAGTACCTCAGGGGAGTGTTTTATATGCTAAGTAAGTAAACACACGGCATGCTCTCACATATGTAATATAGTGAGTTGAAAAACTTCGATTAACTAAGATGATTCATGCAGTCGGTATACGAAAAAAAACAAAGAACTCCTTCTAGGTGTGTTTAAAACCTAAATACAATAAGGAAGGGGAGATTACTCCAACAAAATTACTTCTAAGTCTTGCCAACTGAGTAGAAGGTCAAACCATAGCCGTAGCTTTCACCAATTGGATTTAAAGACAATATCCACTTCCATCTACATCGTTTTTATTTTCCAAACATTTCAGTTAGTTAATATTATTGGAGTTATCTCCCTTACTTGTTGTTTTAAAATGTTAATCACTCCAAGGGATAGTTCATGTGTACTGACTGCATGAATGATATTGCATATGTGAGACCCAACCTAATGTTTCAACAAGTTAGCATATCCTATAATACATGCAATTTAAGGGGTAGTGGACTCGGTTAAAGTTACACAAGAGCCAGGTGGTGGTGTTAAGTCGGGCGATGGATTTAGCCTACCACCCAAGTAGGCCACGGCGGGATTTGAACTCAGAACGCAAAGAGCCGAAATAAATACCGCAAGACCCTGTAACGATTCAAACCAGTCCACAGTGTCCTAGACTGGTACTTTTTTTATCTACCCCGAAAAGATGAAAGGCAAAGCTGACCTCGGTCGGATTTGACCTCAAAGCAGGAACGAACGCCGCAATGTATTCTATCCAACACGCTTACGACTCTTCCAATTCGACGTCTATAAAATGAATGCCGTGCACAAAAAATAAACTTGAAAGATATAAAGAGTAAAGCAAGAACACTATCAATGTTTAGTTGTTGTAGTAGTTGTTTTTGTCAGTCCTGGTTGGGCAAACCTATAATCATAGGCGTTCCAACAGCGACCATCCTTTCTTCTTCTTTTTTTTCAAACATAATTTATCTAGGATTACATTATCCAATATACCCTTCCGTTTTATTAAGACACTAGGGTATTATTTGAGGGAGATTTCGCTGTTATTTCTAGCAGGTCGAGTTACTGCTTAGAGGCCTCCACCTCTCATTGGCTCGGCAATATTAATGTTATTGTTGTTGTTGTTGTTGCTGTTGTTGTTTAGTCCCAGATCAACCCTGATCAAACAGACCTATGATCCGACATATTCCAGTCGTGACGATTCCATCTTTTTAGGCTATATATGTAGGACCACATTATCTAACGTGTCCTTTCTGTTTTTAAGACGGTAGGATGTGATTTGAGGAAGATTTGGTGGCTATTTCTAGCAGATCGAGTGACCACTTACAGAGGTTCCCTCGGCGACTCAGTATTATGAGTGAAGTTGAAGCAGGTACAATCGAGAAACGAAGCTGAGTAGTGAACACTTCTTCAGCAGGATTCCCGCTCTACGATGTTCAGCATTTAGCTCAAAAACAACTTAAAATTGTTTTCTACTCAAACCTAAGGTTTGAGTTGAATAAAACATTACCTTATTTAAAACAATTTTAGAAGAAAAAATAACATTCAGTAAGAATTTATTTAATCATTAAACAAACAAAAATTTATAAATTAAATTCAGATTTAGTATTTGTATAGTTAATTACTTTGCAAAATATATTTTAAAATGTTTAAATTAATTAAGTAATTAATCAATATTTTTAATCATTACTCAGAAAAAATGTCATTGCTCTGAAAAGAAAACTGGATTGTTCCAAAAAGGCAATGGATTGTTTCTAAAAGATAATGGATTGCAGCAAAAAGCAATGGATTGCTCAGGATAAAAGAAAAAATAATAGAAATTAAATATTGTTCCTGAAGTATATATTGTACCTTAATTATATTGTACCTAGAATAAGGTCAATTGTTTAAAGGTGGAAAATGAAGTGGTTTGGTCACGTAACATGACACCATGACACCTTACCTCCAGCAAACATTTTTCTGCATGGAGAAACTTCCAGTAAACGAGGTATAGGAAGAGCACAAAAGCTGTGGTTGAACAACATCAAGGAATGGACAGGAAGATAGTGTAAAACTTGAGGCTGGCTGATGGCCGAGAAAGATGGAGGGAGAGAGGAGGTTGTTTCCCTTGCTGTGTACCTACGGCATCCTAGTCTATGGATTTTGATTGATTGTCCTAAAATAAATTGTACCTAAGGTGGTTGGGTGACAGTAAGGACGTCAAATTACCCTATCATACGCTATCGGTTTAACGCACATTGAAAGGAGTAAATTAAATCAAAACATGAGCAGAGGATGTTATTAGCTGCCTTTTCAATGCTTTGGTTTTCTTTGAAATTGTGTATTTTTTTGTCCTTTTGTTATTCATAATTTAATAGACGGAGAAGGATGACTTGTACAAGCTCTCCCCGATTGGTGAGATCAATGTAATCGAATTTCTGTTCGAATTTCTGTATGCTGTTGTTGCCTGTAGAAAAATAGTGTGTATGGAGAGGTCCTCAGAGGATTGCAGGTCTGGGAAAGAAGAATTAATCAAAGTGCTTAATGCACGGTTTGGAAGATGAAATACAGTAGAGACAATGAGAGAAGAAATGAGTACACCAGATTTGTTTCGGGTTCACTGTGGTACACGGATTACTTGTTCAGAGAAGTAGAAGCCATTGTGGTATCAATAGAAGAGACAGAGAGAGGAAACAGCACATCGTATGTTAATCTAGCGTGTTGGGGAGTGAGTCATTGCCAATAACTTCAATGACAGTTTCTAAGATGCGACCAAGGATGTGTATATGTAACGCCGTCACTCTACCAGGTATGTACGTACTACTCTAATGTGGTCACACTAATATTTTGAAGATGGTCAGCAATTGATAAGAGCTAAAGTGTTGTTATGGCCCTGAACTTATCCCTATACATTGAGATGAAATGTTAGCAATCTTATATATATAAGAGCATCTCAGTGATTATGATGTCCATCATCTATAGAGACTACGAAGGTTTTAATTTTGTGTTGTTTATGATTAGAGTGGGTGAGGTGCTGGACTGTTTTCTTGATATGGGTAGTCATTGAGTTCTTGTGCTATCGGAAGTTAAGGTTATGGTGTTCAGTTCTATCTGTTCATGGAAGTAATGCATGTCTGGAGTAAAGTATTCATGTGGGTCCCGCTTGTGTGTAGAATGTTAAGAATGAGTGATTATCGGTGTTATATGCACAGAAGTGTGTATGGTTAAAAGTAACAGCAATGAGTCTTTAATATACAGAAGGAAAGAATCTAGGAGGAGACATTACTGAACCCTGACCAACAAGGAAGTTAAATATAATGTGAGTCAGAGAGAGCCAAGTCAAAAATAGTTTGGAGCCTGTAGTACAACAGCAGAATGCAATGAAACTGGTGGTGTTCTGCGTCGGTAAACAATAATACAAATAGTTCAGAGTGGAATACATTTTATGCAACAAGGAAGAAGGGAAGTTTAATTTTGGGGGAAGAACTCTTTGTCGGTGAGAAATTACAGAGCCCATAGACGGGAAACTTAGCTGGGAGGCTCCCATATCACGCATGGTCAAAGGCTTTGCTGATGTCAAGTGCAACCATATTGCTTTTGCTGGAAGGCTAAAGGGGAAGAGGCTCTGATGTGTGGTGTATGGGAATATATTTCTGATAGATATAGCTCTAAAGAAATTACAATGTAAGGGAACTCAATAGTAAATGTACGTGAGAAATGTACATAAACAACCCATGACCAACTTCTAGAATATTTTTGTTCATACCTTAGTCAGAAGATAAATGGCATTGCCGATTACCCTTTTCAGACCTCCGAGGTTGGTGTGAGGAAGAATGAAATTTAACACCAGATCAGAAACCTGGTCAGTATGCTTGCAACAGAGTGAACTCAGCTAAATGACTAATGACAAGGTAACAAATTAAGTCAACCATCCAAGAACAGGAACAGTTCCTTCGACGGGCTTCCACACAATTTCTGCCTACCAAATTCCCTCCACAGGGCTTTGGTTGACCCGAGGCTGTGGTAGAAGACAGTTTGCCAAGGCGCCCTGCAGTGGGATCGAAGCCGAAACAACGTAGTTGCGAAGCGAAACTTCTTAACCACACAGCCATACAAGTCCTTAGCACAACTAATTGTAACATAATATTATAATACTAAAAGAAAGTTTTGATAATCTATTTATTCAGGTACATTAGATCTTTAATATCAATTTGGAGTTGTTATTAGAAGTTTTGCTCATTTCCAGAGAACAACATTGCTTATTTTATTAACATATTTACAGAAAGAGATAGCTTCTCTCTACTGCTGTAAAATTGTTAAAGTTAGGATGGTGTGCCTAGAGTATGGTTTGGAGTATGGATGGATTTGTATTTGTGGTAAGTTGATTTTTAGCCTCAAGTCAGCCTTGTTTAGCTCCAATTTACAGATCTGCTTATGCAGTTCTGTGAATTTGGAGAATACTTACACCTCTATTATTTCTGTAGCCGGTTAGGTATAAAAGCCTTTGAAGTATATTTGCTACTACTGCATTATTCACCTAAAGCCAAAATACACATCTTTCTACTCACTCAATAGAATGCTGTTCTCCTTAAGTTTCTAAACGAACTAGTAACCTTATTTTAGGCTATACAAAAGCAATAAAATAAAATAAATAAATATAAGATGTAAATTAATGTCAGCAGTAGAATACGAACTCACTATTCGAGAACGGTTTCAGGTACACCAGCACATTTTTTTTTCTTTCTGAGTGGCTATTGACACTACCTTAACATCCAATAATTTGCAATGTCCTTTGGCAAATAAAACATTTCATTAGTTTCTTTTACATTCAAATTCCAACCTTTTCTGGCAACATTTCTATATTACTTCAATTGCTAAACCGGCTCCCAGCTATGTCACCTGTGACATTAAGCGAGCTGGAATTTTGGAATTGAAGACACACCTGGTTTTCGTTGACAAACAACAACAGCAACAACTTTAACAACAATAACAACAATAACATCAAGCAATGAAATATTGTATTAAAACTGAAATAAACCTGTTTTTTTCTCCTTTGTAACTCTACCCGCTTAGCCGGTCTGAAATTCTTCCTCATACACTTACTCTCAAGACCTTCCTCTTCCCGTTGAACTTCCCTTTACAGTTTTCGTCGGTAGAAACAGCCTAGAAACACTTAACAGTTCGTAAAATTGCATGCTGTATAGGTAGTAAAGGATGAAAATTTGTGACGTCAATTAAATTGCGGTTATCTTTAAACATAATTGGTTAGAACATCTTTCAATGTAAGAAAAGAATAGGGTGATGGATTGGCGGAACTGTTTGAGCGTCCGACAAAATGCCTTGCGGTATTTAGCTACAGCCCTTTACGTTCTGAGTTCAAATCCAGCTGAATTCAACTTTGCCTTTCATCCTTCCGAAATCGATAAAATAAAGTACCAGTCAAATATTAGAGTCGATATAATCGACTGTTCTCCACCTCCAAATTTGTGGCCTTGTGCCTATGTTAGAAACCAATATAAGGAAAGAATTAAGGGTGGCATATTTCAGAATCAGTAGAGAGTCAGACAAAATGTGTTGCTTATGCCTATGTTAGAAATCCTTATTTAGTGTCCGATGAGAGCGGTGAATTGGTAGATTAAGTAGAGAGCCGGGAAAAATACCTTGTGATATTTAGTTGCCTACCTTTATGTTCTTAGTTCAATTTAGTTGCTTACCTTTATATTCTTAGTTCAAAGCCGCTGAGTTTGACTTTGCCTTTCTTTCTTCTAGAATCGATAAAATAATTACCAATCAAATACTAAGTTCGATTTAAGCGAGTGCTCCCTTCCTTAGAATGTGTAACCTTGTCGTTAAGCTGGAAATAAATATTAAAAAAATAGTGATTTTGATATATTGAAAAAATCGTTAAAATGTTCGCTTCACAATCACATGATTCTGGGTTCGATCATCACGTCATACCTTGCCCAAGGGGAGACTTGAATCTATATATACGCAAACACCAACTTTTAGAGTGAAGTTTGAGTAGAGAATGTAGCCTGGACAACAAATATTGGCCCGGGAGAGAGATTTGTTTCGAAAAGGAAGAGAATGTTTGGTTTGTGTGCTGGTAGGAGGTAATATATTGGGTTTAGATTGGAAGTCTCTTCTACCTCGGGTTGAACCAAACATAATGAGTAAAATTGGGCAGACAGAAACTGTGTGAAGGTCTGTCGGAGGGACTGTACATGTATTTTACTGCTAGACTCAATCCGTCACCCGCTTTAACTCCACCACCTGTCACTTGGGTGCATCCAGTAAAGTCTACTCTATTGCAAGCATTCGGACTAAGTCACTAGTGTGGGGATAGACGACTTGATATCTTGATGCGCTAATTCCTCCTGCAGCAACTCATGAGTCGCAGTTTCTTCCTCTCTTTCCCCCTACTGTCTTGAAGGCCCCGCAAAACAGGTCTTGGGATATTCCAGTCCTCATCTGACTAAGTCTTAAATAAGTGATTGGGCATTAATGGCTTCAGAGAGAATTTGAATGCGACCTAGAGTGGGTATATAGGCAGTAACACAAGCAGCGAAATGGCAGAGTCGTTAGAGCGTCGGGTAGAATGCCTTGTGGTATTTATTCCAGCTATCTGCTCTGCGCTCTGAGTTCAATTCTTGCTGAAGTCAACTTTACCGTTCATCCTTTCGTAGTCGATAAATAAAGTAACAGTCCAGGGCAGTGGATTGACCGAATCGTTAAAGCATCGGATGGGATGCAATCAGAGAATACCACAGATTCCGGTTTACTACCACTCTGACTACCGAGAGCAAGTGCTCTCTCCCAGTTATGCTCACTGAGAGTAAGCTCATTCAGCCACAACAGATTTTTCACTCTTACTCGCCTTTCATAAAGGTTTATACAGCGAAGAAATTAATGTGTATATATATCAGGTTGTATAGAAAGTTCTGTCCGATTACGAGTTTGAACTTGTTGATGAAACCTGTTTTTTGTAAAAACTATAAATATTAGTGGCATTCATTGATGTATAATCATTTCATGAAGAGTTCCCGTAGAGCAACAGCCATATTTTAGTATATTAGTTTTCTATATGTAAAACCCATAATGGAACCAAGCAAAGAGCATATTCGTCACATTATGCTTTACGAGTTTCATCGAGGTTCTAATGCAAGCGAAGCAGCCAAAAATGTTCAAAAGGATTATGGACAAGATGCAGTGAATGAAAGAACTTGCAGTACTAAATATCATGTTTGTATTTTTAAATAAATACTAAAAATCGGACAGAACTTTCTCTACAACCCGATATATTTCTAAACAATTATGCTAATTTCAATAAATAAAAATGTACATTATATTTTCTGCTTGTATATTTCCTACTTACTTCGTCATCACTTGTTCAATCCGTTTTAAATGAACAAAAATTACTATTTTCAGTAACGTACAAGCACTAATATATTTCTCTATTGAAGACTGCTGAAAGTGGCTGAGGTGTAATGCCAAATGAAAAATTCGCTTTATTTATTTTTATTGTTTTGTTGACCTTCATCAGTCTGGAATCCATAAAATAATTGTTTCTAACATAGACACAAGGCCAGCAAACTTAATACATGACTAGTACATTATTTTATCGACACCGGACGGATGAAATTCAAAGTTGACCTCGGTGGGATTTGAACTCAGAGTGCAGTGAGCCAGAATGCGCTTGGTCAAATAAATTATACACATCCCTTAAAAACTTAGCCCGATTGAAAGGAAAAAACATTTTCCTCTACTTAATATAATTTTCTTTGCTCCGGTTTCAACTCCATATCTTCATTTACATAACTGGTACCCTAATACCATTGTTCTTCTCTCTTTAAATGTATTCATCCATTGAGAGATATTTCTGATTAAGAAATGACAAGCAATTCGGTTATTTATCCCGCCAGCCTCATACAAAATATTAGTATATTTTGATTAGACACAGAACCATTGTATGTTATATGCAATTTTGTAATGTTAATGCACTATCTCAGAATATTATTTGCATTACTAAAGAAAACTCTCTCAGCCATAACATTGAAACATCGTAATTTATCTCTACACTGAAGCGCTTCCCAGTTAAAGAAAATTATTGTACTATTGTATTTTTAACAATGGCATGGCAGTGTGGTTAAGAATTTTCCTTCGCAACAACGTAGTTTCAGATTCGATCCTACTGCACGGCACCTTGAGCAAGTATCTTCTACCATCACAGCGGGTTGACGAATACCTTGTAAGTTGAATTTGGAAAATGGAAACTATGCATAATCCGGTCATACACGTATGTATATATAT
>JAOPJM010535475.1:0-10001 GCA_027124095.1 Muusoctopus leioderma
AAGTGTCTGTCTTCAGTCCTTTCAGCCTCGTCCACCACACAACCTCTTTCGCCATAGCCACCAGACAGAGGAAAACTACCTGCCCTTCCCGGCCAAAAGGAGGCGGCGGGGTGATCTTCACTATGGAGTCGGCCGATAGCCAGATCCGTCCTACACGCGACAACAGCTGTTCGACAAAACACCACAAGTCAGCAATGCACGGACACTGGACGAGTGCATTAATAATAATAATAATTCTTTCTAACATAGGCACAAGGCCAATAACCCCAGTACATGACTAGTGCTTTATTTTATCGACATCGGAAGGGAGAAAGGCAAAGTTTACCTTTTTCTATTCAAGTATATATTTTACAGGTGTTTTTTTTCTTTCGGTTAAACTTCTATAACAACCCCTTTTTTATATATATTTTAAACCATATTTTTAACATATACGCAATGCCACACATTTTGTGGACTAAACCAATCGCAATGCATGGCTGGTGGTATATATTTTACAGACCACGGGGGAGTGGATGGCTGGAGTAGATTTGATATCACGGCCTTAAGAGAAATGACTAAATTGCCTAATGCCTTCTGCAGGGCACACTGTTGATTCTGAAAATCTGTTGCCATAAATATGATGATGATGATGATAGTGAATTTCATGATTTATACATACATCTATTCGTACATTATTTCAAACACACTGATACACACGTACACAAAACACACACACACACACACGCACACGCACACACACACACACACACAGACACATACACACACACACACACACACACACACACACACACACATATATATATATCCCGACTTTGGATTTCAACTTTGCCTTCCTGTCTTGGACTTTGTGTACCGTGTCCTCCTGGATTTTGTTCGTCCCACCTTGCATATATATATATATATATATATATATATACATATATATACATATATATACACAGACAAAACGAGGGTAAAGTACTGAAAACAACAACAATTAAAACTAAGATTTTACACCAACGTTCTTCCGAATTTCGCGTTCCCGCTTTTCGACACGGTTAAGGTTTTTATCATTAAAATGGGAAAATTACAGCCATACCTTCTTCAAATTACATCATATTTTCTGAAAAAAGGAAGGCGTTCCAGCTTTGACCATTCCGTCTTTTTATGTATCCTAGACTACATTGGATAATGTAGTGCTGGATATGCTGTAGCGCTTTTGATCATAGGTCTGCTCGATTAGGACTGACCTGGAGTTAAACAACAATGACAATAACTGATCATGGAAAATCTCTTATAGTTGTTATTATTGCTGTTGATCAGATCCAGGTTAGCCCTGATTGAGTAGACTTATGCTCAAAAGCGCTCCAGCTTTGAGCAGCCCGTTTTTTTCTTCTTCTATATTCAGGACTATATTATCCTATGTGTCCTTCTTTTTTCAAGAAGATAAGGTGAAATTTCAAGGAGACTTGACTGCTATTTCTAGCCGGTCGAGTGATCCACGTAGTGGCTCTGTAGTTATCTGGAGTTGCTTAAGCTCTTTGTCTTAGTTCTGCTAAGGACACATGTCCGAAGAGAGAGAGAGGAAAGAAAGAGAGAGGGGGAGAGAGAGGCAGAGGGAGGGAGAGTGAAAGAAAGCAACCCACTTTGAGAGAGCTGTGTAGCTGTGTGGTTTGTCTGTCCGTGTGTCTGTCATAGATGGCACCATAGTGTGTTGATCAACGATCTGTATCCCCAGGGAAAGAACACAGTTCCGGTACCCCATCGGGATAATGATATCGGCTTAAGATGATGCCGTTGCCATGCTTTCATTTACCATTTCACACACACACACACACACACATGAACGCACATACACGAACGCACACACACGCACGCACACACACACACATATACATGCACGTACATACATACGGATGGACAAAAGAACGTACATACATCCATACATCCATAAGCACATGCATACGTACATATACATTTACACGCACCCAAACACACACACACATATATATATATATATATTTATATTTTACTCTTTTACTCTTTTACTCTTTTACTTGTTTCAGTCATTTGACTGCGGCCATGCTGGGGCACCACCTTGGAGTTCGATCAGATTGACTCCAGTACTTATTCTATCGGTCTCTATTGCCGAACCGCTATATTTATATAATGAATTAAAACAAAAAATACATATTCATAAATAAAACTGCAAAAATAGAGAGAGAATAGACTTTCTAAAATATAAAGAATGGGAATGTTTCATTTGGGATGTATGTAATCTTAAAGATATGGCTATATATTGTTTATGTATTTTATTTCCTGTTTTGTCATATTTTGTTTTGTTTTGGATGTCCTTCTATTAAGACTGTAATTTTTTTTTTAATTCATACATTTATTAAAGATGAAATTAAAAATACTCTTGCTTATAACTAAAATGTGTTACTTTATTCCATTACCTTCTACTCTGATTTCATATTTTCATTTATTCGTTGTCCATTATTAATTCATATTCTGTTGTAAAGTAGTCTAGACGTAAAATATTGTGTATGATATGAAGTTAACACTTCCAGCGGGGACGATTAAGAACGGCATGTATGTATTCCTCGTCGACTGAAGTTCCTTCTGGAATTAAAATATCCTTCAGAGATATTATGTAATAAATTAGTGAAACTTGGAGTAGCGGCTTTACCAGTCCCGGAGACTATATTAATTCATATAATTTTCTCTACTTTGTAACTTTGTATCGAATTTTCTCTCATGTAATTCCTACTGCAGAATATATATATATATATATAATGAATTCAAACATAAAATACATATTCATTAATAGAAGGAGAAAATAGAGAAAGAACAGACTTAATACAATATAAAGAATGGGAATGTTTCATTTATGGTATATTTGGTCTTAAGAATATGGTTATATTCTTTTTTATATATTTTATTTCCTGTTTTGTCATATTTTTTGGTGTATATGTTTTTCAATTCATACATTTATTGAAGAGGAAATATAATACATGTCTGCTTATAACTAAAATCATTTACTTTATTCCATTACCTTCTACTCTGATTTCATATTTTCATTTATTCTTTGTCCATTATGTATCCATATTCTACCTTTAAATTTAAACAAGACGTTTTCTAATTGTTACAACCAATTATTGATTCAGTTGTTTCAAAATGAACCACTGCCATACGAATATTTTATCTCTAATTAATTCAGCAAATTTCTGTTAATATTTACTTTAAGATTGCAAATTATGTAATAATTCCACAAAATGAATTAAACCTTTCTCATTATCATAAGGTTTCAATTCAGCTCAACTATGAAGCAGAGATGTGGAGAATATTTATCATGCTAGAAAATCTTAATATTACAGTTTTCATATTAAAAAATTATTATTGGATGTAAAAAGTATAAATTTGCATTGATATTTTCGCTGATATGTTGATGGTGATGATGATAATAATGATAATCATTTATTTATTTGCCACAAATCTCCATACATACAATACGAGCAATACAAATGTTACAAAACATGTGGGGATGTAATAAACTGACGGTGGAGCAGAAACGTAATACAACATATTAAGGCAGGTTAAATATTTGGTACACAAAACAGATACAAATACGGGCAACCTACCCACGCAGAGGTCAGAAGCCGCCACCTAGGGAGAATCAGAGCATCACGTGATTCAGGACACCTTCCACTCCGATCACCTTCTGCAAACTCTGTACTCCGGAATTGTCCGTGAGCATTTTTGGCCTTAACCGAACCGTGAAGTGACCCTCAGCATCTGTCTTGTGATCCTTCAGCTGTTGGTAGATTGCTGGCGAGGTCTTCCTCAACCAACTATCCACCAGGGTCACTTGGTAGTCGTCCCTCGTCTCGTCCTCAATCATCACCGTATTTGATTTTGCCTTTTTAGGCTCAACATCAGATCAAGTAGGCTAGGTTTCTCCTTTCGAAATGCCGTAAAGTTCAAGCACTCTGTGGGCATTTCTTCGCGAGGGAGTTCCAGCCTCTTAATGGCTTGCTTTTTTTCAGAGCTCACTCTATTTTTTGCCTCAACTTTCTATTCATACCGTCCCTGACATATCATTCTCCGTCCCAATCATTCTCCGGTCTCCATCACTTCTCCGACTCTGCAAGACAATCGGGTGGTACTGCTGCTCGTAACCTCTGGTCGTTTCTGTGCTGGAGGTGGAGACTTCTAGGTGTTTGGTCTTCATCGGCCAATGGTACCAGTGGTAATGGGAATGAGGTGATTTCGTTTGCTTACGCTCTGCCTATCCATAGAGTATCAATCGGTGGTGTTCTGGAAACAGCGGTAGCAGCAGCCTTGTACTTCTCATCCACGACCTGCTGTTGTTCCTGCTGCTTCTGATGCCTACAACCCTCTTTTTATTTTTATTTTACTCTTCTGTACAGAAAGCCCTCAAGTAGCCTTTCCTATCACACGTGTAACAAGTGAGCCGTCTTCCTTGCACCACAAGTCTGATTGACCTCCACTCCGCTCTCTCAATGCGGTACAGCTCTGGGATAGCCTTGTGGGCATCAGGGGCAATCGGGAATTAGAGATCCATAAAGATCCCGCCCCTCAAATACTGTTATGGGTCACCTCTCTACTCACTACTTGTCCCTAGTGTTGCGTAAAGGTGATGTCAAGAAAGGGTCAATATCTTTGGCCGTGATCCTCGTATTTCTGAGACCCATGTGCTGCTCCACCAGCCTACGTTTTGACTATTTCTCCATCTTAAAGACCAAGCACACGCTTCCATATAAGTTCCCCCGCTTAATAGAGCACATATCGTACCCCACATCGGCCAGGAACTCCCCTTTCGAGAGCATATGGAAGCCCCCACCGTTTTTTTAACTGAGGTATGTCACCTTTCTCCTCACTCTTTCTCATCGTGCATATGCCTTTTGTGACATACCTCGTTCATTTCTTCCTTTCCTTGATCTGGGTCAAGGTTAGTTGCTCCTTCTGACCTGCATGGAACGTTGTTGGTCGAGCTGATGATGGTGGTGGTGTTATCATTGATGTTCATACTGTTTTTCCATTTAAATTAATGCTTCCAACGCTATACTTTTTTGTGTCTTCCATTGTACAACTATATTTAAGCTTGAAGCTCTGCCTGTTTGACTTTTCATTGTTTTTTAAAATAAATTCTGCTTTTTCATTTGAAAATGATTTTTGGCCCTGTTCTTTACATTATTGTTACCTCCATTGTGGTGAGTACCTATTCCTGCCAATATAACAAGAGTTTCCTTTCTTCAAACCGTATTAGGGGTATCTTCAGAAAATCATAAAACGCTGTATGAGAAAACCCTAAAACTATTTTTCGATCCTAGTATTGCTAGTTTCTTAAACAAATATATCCTAATATGTAATCTGTCAATGTCTTTACAGATGTAGTTATGATTCATTTCGATTGTAGCAGTGAGTGGCCAGGTATATGTAGAGTAGTTTCATTATATTATTGTCTCAAAGTATATTTTGTGGGACATCTTAATACAATGTAGTGCATTGTTTCAGGAAAAAATACCACACTGCCGAATGTTGTTGTTTCTGTGAACCCAGTTAGTATGGATGTATTTATTTAAGTCAAAGTTAGTTCTTTATTTGGATGTATTGTCTATCTAGAGGTATGCCTTTATGATTGTTCCCCATGGTTGCATTATGTGCCATTAGTATGTCTGTATTTGCTGCTACTTCATCTTTAGAGTTTAGCAGTTCAAAATCTAATCCAAGTTTTGGAGAGAATTGTGTTGTTGCAGTGATAATTCATTTGCTACCTTTTGTAGGATTATAATCAACAAGGGCATGTTGCAGGCCATCTTATGTGTTTGAAAGGCAGTGCGCAACATTAATAACTGCCTTCTTAAACTGCTCCCTGACACTCAATAATCGCGTACCACTATTTCTTCTTAGGATGTACAGCTGTTGGTTGTCAGACTTATCGTATAGTACGTGTTGCTTTTTTAGAACATTACCTGTGTTACGGTTTATAGAATCTAGCTCTACTAGGTTCTAACTCTACTTAGAGCAATATGTTATGTTCTTCAGTTTTTTAAGTCATCACAGCCAATTCCATGCTGGAGTACCACTTTTATTTCAAGGACTGGTATTGAGGTGAGTTTTTAAATTTTATTTTTTACTCTGTCAAAATAATCATTTTTCAATCCTATTCGTACAGCTTTTTCACATACAGATTTTCATCTATGGCCAATTATTTATAGAAGCGGAATTCTCTAGTTCCTGTATTATAACTTTTCCATGAAGTTCCAAATAATCTGCTCGACTTACATGTCTGTGCCGCTGTACTGTCACCATCTTGTATTTTTTTTCCGTCCAAGGAATCGCTTTGTATCCTTGCTTCATTGCTCTGCAATACTGAGGAGATTCTTAAGTGGAAGAGCATTGCAGCGTATAATTTTAAGTCATCCATGAAGAGGAGATGGTGGATGAGTCTGGTCCCCCTCTCTCTATGTAATACCCCAAATTGGCTTGTTTATTAGCCAACTCAGGGGCAACGAACACATAAGGAAATAAAAACTAGATGTAGTGTCAGTTTCGAATATCCCATTATATGTTCCTGTGCGGCTGAGGCATACAGTTATGGTAGTGTTGACTACCGTAAGAACTGTCTTTCACTTAGTTGGTGTTTTAATGAATTTCGCCATGGTATCAAATTGTTATCTGGGACCGAATCAAAGGCCTTATTGTATTCGATATAGGCACATGATAGATACTTTTGCGCATATTCGCTTTATACAGTGCCATCTTATTAACAAGGCCCTGATCAATTGAGTCACAGAACTGGGCTTGCACCCCCTTCTTCTCTGCAGGACTACATTTGCTTTCTCTTTGTTAATGTTCAAACAACTTGAAGAGCAGTTTATACATTACCGGCAAACAAGTGATGGATCATATATTGGTATTTTGGGGCATTATTGTTTTTCTACAAGCAAGGAGACATCTAGGTACTTAGTATGGATTGTTCCAGAAAGTGTTGCAAGTGTAAGTTATCTCGAAGTGCAGTATGTCAAATAACAATCACCGAACATTTAGAATGTTGTCAATACCAGGACTTTTCCAGTTTCCGAAGCTGTTTAGAGTAAGTCTCAAATCAAATACTGCAATGCTTTGAGGAAATGGTTTTCAATGTCTGTTATGTCCAAGGTCTTTTATCAAGCTATAATTTGTGTTATACTTAGTTTTGTTTTCAAAAAAGAGTTTCCAAGCTGTTTCTCATATTTCTTCTGGTGGGTATCATATCTACTCCCATATTGCTACCACGCATTGTCCTATAGAATTGTTGTGGAATGTTTTCAAATGAGTGGTTTTGAGATAACCGTTTTTCTTTAATATTATACATTTTTCATCTCGTATTTCAGGTGGATATTTTTTTCTTTTAAGGATTCGAATGTTTGCAGTCGTATTTATTCCTTGTTTGTGTTATTCTTACTTATCATACGAAATGTATCTGTCCAATATTTTTCTGGAAAGCTTATCCTACTTACTTCGCTGTGTAGAGTATGTATTCTATTCTTTAATGTACCATTCCAATCTTTTATTCTATGCTGTGGTCTCTTATCTTTTGTAACAATACATTGTTCACTTAACCTCGCATATTATATTATTGTGTGTATATTGTGTTTTCTAAAAGATTGTATGTTATTCATATCAGTTACTTTAGCCTGTCATAGATAGGTTCGTATGCTGTTAATGATACGTGTCTGTTCAAATGTATTGTCAACTTCCTGTTCTATCCCTACGGAATGTGGCCAAATAACAATTGCATTACAGGCTAGATATCTTACAACTGATAAAATATAACACCGCAGAGTACCATGATGTCCAGTACTACCAATATCTACACTGTTAACAACGAGCCGACGCTGGTGTCTCTAGGCCGTTACTCTACCTGCAAAAAATAGCAGCCATATCTCCCACAAATCACTCTCTACCGTGTTAAATAAAGAAAGGATGTGTTAGATAATCTATTCCTAGACATACACCGAAAATGACGGGTTTGTCACGACTGGAACACCTTTGATCGTAGGTGCTCTCGATCAGAGTTTACCTAAGGCTACATAACTACAGCACTATTAACATTGTTATTGTTATGCTCATCGTAATGCATTGATCACCTGTATGATTGGAATCATTTATAACGTCCTTAAAATAACATCAGTCAACGTCTAAATTCATTTATTTCGTCCATTGTGTTCATCGTCTCGTTATGGTTGGAAGTTATAGCTGTGTTCTTTGTACAGGCGTATCTTCAGATGACAAACGGCTATCCGTTGCTATATGCATTATTGATATTGACTGTATTTGTCCTAGCAAATATTTCGTCTAATAAAATATGTGTAATATTTAATATGCGGGATCTTTTTATATTATCATGTTAAACATGTCAGACTGGCAAGACAGTCCTATATTATTGTTAGTATTAATTATATTTTGACTATTCATGGTTTGAGAAATGCATCAAGTGTGTCCTTTCTTAAAACAAAAACTAGGTACATAATGGAAAGTGTGCTCAAAGTTAACAAGGATGTTCAAGTTTAACGAAAATATTCAAAGATAATAAAAATGTTCCATGAAAAGCATGCATAAAGATGTTTAAGGTTAACAAGGGTATTTAAGGTTAACTAAAATGTTGAAGGTAGGCAAAAATGTTTAAATATATTTAAGTATACCAAATGTTGTGTGAGATTAGTATTTTTTTTTTTCAGTAGTCTTTTATTGCTTTCACTACACGACCGCGCGCAGTTCTGCGGGCCTTATGTATGTGCAGACTTTATTTTGGTTTTCTGTTTTCTACTGTATTGAAAGTACTCTACGCAATATGTATGTTATTTTCTGTATGTTGTGCATATTTATAAATCCTTCGGTTTTGGTTTAGTAATTATGTACATCCTTTTATAATCAATACCAAGTTACCTATTACTATAGAAATTGTTTCTGTTTTCTGTTCACACATTCTGGTTAAATCTATTTCGGGGTCTTTATATTTGGATTAAAGATATGTATATGTGTATATAACACGTGTATGTACATCTAAACGTGTAACAGCACTCGCTGTGGGTTTTGTCTCGGAGAACAACTTCTCCCTACAGACTTTCTGTGTTAGAAAACACATCATGCTCCAAATGACCTGATTGGACTGCCAGACACCGGTGTTTCGACGTAATTATCGTCTCTTCAGTGACAGACACCAAACTGGTCATTTGGAGCTAGCTAGGAACTTCTGTTCCTATATAGAATCAGTAAACAAAACATTTACAGATGTATGCGGAAGCTTGCCAGACTGGGCTTAAAATAGTATAAGCATACGAAACAGCGGAGATCAACATAAAAATATGTAGATGTATATATAACACGTTTATGTACACCTAAACGCGTAACAGCACTCGCTGTGGGTTTTGACTCGGAAAACAACTTCTCCCTACAGACTTTGTGTGTTAAAAAACACATCATGCTCCAAATGACCTGATTGAACTGCCAGACACCGCCGGTGTTCCGACGTAATTATCGTCTCTTCAGTGACAGACACCAAACTAGGAACTTCTGTTCCTATATAGAATCAGTAATATATAGAATCAGTATATTTGGATTATTTCTCCATTTCGTTGAGATATACATTATCGTGTATTTGGAAGTACATCGTTTCCTGGTGGTCCTTGACAACAATATCCGGCGGATTGCCTTGATCTCCTTGTATGTGTGGATTGGCATATCTCAAAATATAGTCGCTTTGTCATATTCTGACGCCCCTATTCTGTTGGGAAGAATTTGATCCTGTGCCATATTATTGTTAGCACGTCGGACAGAATGCCTTGCAGTATTCGTTCCAGCTTGCTACGCTCTGAGTACAAACCCCGCCGAGGCCAACTTTGCTTTTCATCCATCTGGTGTCGATAAACAAAGTACTTACCCCTCCCCTAAAAACAAGGGCTTCTACAGTTTCCGTCCACTGCGTGGCACCTTGGGTCTTCTACTATAGCCTC
>JAOPJM010535484.1:0-10001 GCA_027124095.1 Muusoctopus leioderma
GCATGGACAATGTGAAGTTTGGAGTGACATAGATGTCACTCCAAACTTCACATTGTCCATGCACGTACGACATTCTCCTATCGATTTACGATGCAATTGCAATAAAGAGCAATTGCAATGCACCATACCACTTAGCACAGATCAAAACTAGATAGGAAAACATTAGTGGACAACACATCTATACGCTATAGCATTTTCGTTTGCCTTTCACGTTTGCAATTGAATTTATCATGTGGGTCATAAGTAGCTTGCTCTAGAGTGTAAATGCTTATGGTTTCTAATTGATGAGAAAGTTTTGATTTTTTTTTTACTATTTAATTAATTATCGTGTATGGTTTGGTGTAATGCATTTTATGTTCTGTGTTATGAGGCTTTGAGTTGTGTAACATACTGAAGAAATTACTAGTGCCTCGTACGTACAAGAGACGTATATTTTTACTCTCCACAAATCGGATTTTATAGACCAAAAAATGGAGCAGCCATGGATTCGTGGCGTTCTATGTGGTCACAATAAAATAGTGATATCGAGACATAAATATACGATATACACCAGATATATATTCGATATAATTATCGTAATGAACATCTCAGAAGACGTCAACAAATTAAAAATGAAACCTAGAAAACAACTATGTACAATAATTCAAAACCGGGAACAGAAAAATGAACGTCCTAGAAATATAATTATACAATGTCCCCATTTCTAGATAGAAATTAACAAATACATCCCATCGGTTTACACTAAAGAAAGCAATGCATATACTTATATGGAAACAGCGAAAGTCCACACATATACAAACCGTCAGTGGCAACATCCCTTCTTAGAAGAGCAATTAGATTCTACTCCACAAGCAACACACTACAGAGAGAAATCCACAGAATAAAACAACCACTAATCAACTATGCGTGTTCTAACAAGCTAAGAGACAAAACCATTGAACAATATAGAACAAGGACAACGCAACAACTTCATCAGATGACACCGCAATTTTCAAAATACGCAAACCACACGTAACCTGTATCATATGGATTTAATGCATACTAAATATAGAACAGGTGAATTACATCATCAAAAATCTCATAAAACAGAAGACAAAATGCATTACACCAAACCATATGCTAACATTATTAATGTGATCATAAAACAAGGAGCAATTGCAATGCACTACATTACATAAAACAAAACAATACTGGATAGGAAGAAAATAGTGGGCAACACATTTATACTGTACAGAATTCCTCACAAATATAGACGACTAATGATAGAAGCAATATTCATATTACAGGATAATGCTAATATAAGCACATATCCAACATACACTTGTCACGAACCAAAATGAATCAAACGGTCAGAGTTCAAATTACGGTGGGAATGTATATACCAATCACGTTGACCATGTCTACATTAAAGAGGCAAATACACACGCCAACATCATTTAAGATGAGACTATGAAGGTTTGAAACTTTGATGATGGGTTTAGGAACTTTGTTGCGCATGAGAACATTTTAAATAATCTCACCAAGTTAAAAAATGACGGACTCTTATAAAAACTCTCATTTCGCGTAGGTAGTTTTCAACCTTTTTACTTTTATCGTATCTGTTGTGTGCTACATATAAGTGGTTTCCATTATTTTCAATGTTCACAGACCCGATATTGGATCTGGACTGAAATCGTACACATTTCTTTAGTAAGAAATTCAGTGTAATTTTGACCACAAGCTACCATACTTGAAACCATTTACGATGAATTCCACCAATTCATAACATATAATCACCAACCTCTATATGCCCCCACTTTCTTTCGTCTATCGAGAAGCTGGCTCAATGTGTACCAGAGCACTACCAAAATATTATCATTAGTATAGAGAAGATTAATAAGATCTCTAGTGATGGGGTATAGAAACATTGACGTGGTCGTATATATATATATATATATATATACATGTTACCATGATCGGAGTAATGATTTTGTTAATGCCTTCGTTACATGTAAAATATGATGTGTGATCTTCCATTACGAGAACGTTAATTAAGTTTAATATGAAAGAATTAAGTAGTGGTTTCCTAATTATAATTTCTCTTCAGAAGGTAAAATCTTTGGCATGTGTAGAGATGATGTCGGCATTGATGTTGTTTTTGTTATCCATATACCATGCTCACTGGATATTTGAGCAAATGGACATTTCACCTATTGACATTTGACGAAACGGACATTTAACCGACATATATTTCACCGGTGGACATTTCAATGAACGTGCATTTCATCGAAAGGCATTTCACAGAAGGATAGGTGACCAATTGCACATATAGCTGAACGGGCAATTATCCCAATGCACATAGGGCTAAACTGGCATTCACCCGACAGGTAAATGACCGAACAGACAACTGGCAAATGTGTTGTTCCTTTTAATTCATGTGCAAATTGTACATGTAGGAAATAATATTAATATCACTTTCGATGTTAATATGTTACACCCTTTAACGGACTGTTACTATTAAGAAATAATATGGATATTCGGAAACAATCAGCATACATTTCCCCAATTTCACTTAAAGTAATGATTGGTTACTTGTTTGAACATTTCAACCACGACCCAAACCAAATCAACGTTAGCCACCTTGCCTAGACTCTGATGCAGTAGCTATTCAGAAGCACATTTTTGCTTCTTTTTAAATCATGGAATTCATACCAACACCAAGATGAGGAAGAATGTTTTTGCAGGACGGCTAACCTACATCGTTGATAAACGGAGAGACAATGTAACATATTGGTGATGTGAATGCAAAGGAAGTTGTGGGGGATTTAAAAACCGAAGACTATTATATTTAAAATAGAGCAAGTGATCATTCACATTCGCCTGATGCTGGATGAAACCTGTCCGTGAAAACAGTGCATAACATAGTAGAAACAACCAAGCAGTCCGAGGAAATGACATCGACTATTATACAAAACTGCACCAGTGAAGACCCACTTGACGCTGCTGTTGTTCTGTTGTTCTTCCTAAGAAATAAACTCTGGCAATAATGATGCGCAGACGACGCACGGCACCAGATGGGGATGTTTTAACTAACGATTTACGGAATCATTTACGAGAGAAGACTTGGTCATCCATGGAAGTGACAACGTGATCATTCGATCAATGCCTAGAAATGTGCATCTCCTTGCTATCGAAGACGACTGGTTGTGCGATGGGACGTTGATTCTGCGCCAATGGTCTTTTAGTTATATGCAGCGCCTGTTATGCTGCATGAGAGACATACAATTCCCTGAGTATACTGCATGGCAAGGAACAAAAATCAAGCAATATATGACTTTATTTTTAGCACCCTTCTAGCAAGTGAGACCGGACCTTAATCCTGTTTCAGTCATCATTGACTATGAAAGACTGGCTCTTATTAGTATCACAGTATGTTTCCCACACACAAAGATTTATGGGTGCTTTTTCTATTCGGGCCGTACTTGCGGAGACAATTACGGGGATTAGTAAAACAGATGTTGTACGAGTATACAAGATATGCACTTGTTATGAAGTCCGATCAAACTTTAGCATTTGTGCCAGTCAGGGACATTGTTGAAAGCTTTAAAAGATGTGTATCATCACTAGACAAGGAAATTAATGAACTTCTATCTGATGTTCTGGCTACTATGAAATGACATTGGGCATATTGGAAGACAACGAACACCAGCATTTGAACTCAGTATGTGGAACACATTAGAAAGAAACGGACAAGGCCTTCCACGGATGATAAAATTCTCTAGAAATATGGTACATATGGTTTCAACAGATAATGAAAACAATGACCACCCCACTGTTTGCCACATAATTTCAAAACTGAGAATGGAGCAATTTGATTGGGAGTTGACAATTGAACTGGTAGCATCGAGTGTGGAATTGAGAAAACCGACGAAGTACCATATATTAAACAAAAGATAGCCGTCTGTCATTGAGAAATATGAGGAATATCCAAGAATATATTTCTAGAGAACAATTGCCAACAATATTTACATATTAGAGAACATTTCTTATTATACTGTAATATTTCAATATTTTTCTATCATCATTGAATAATTTAATTTTCCAGGAAACAACGGGTTCCTTAATAATTTCATATTCAATTTGCACTTAGATGAATACACATATAACATGAAAAGGCATCCGTTTGAAATAAAGGTGCATATGGTGTCAGATAGATGTTACGCTGTAATTTAATCAAGTTTCAATCTCAGAGAAGTGTAAAAGTAACAAGAAAATGAAATCTTAACAATTACGTTGTTTGGTTCAGTCTAGTACTCTGAATGATACTACATTTATTGGCATTACTTTATAAATTTGTTTGCATGATTTCAACGACGAAGTTATGCAGAAAGCGGGAGATTAGATTGAAAGCGGATATTGTTAACATCAGGAAGATATAACAGAAGGATAGGAAAGTTCTTATTAATCACGAGAATCCATTTTTTCCTTGTGTCTAGACTTATTACAGTGTTTGCTGCTATTTTCATCATTTCTGAAACCTATTACACATTTAATTTTAATCACACCTGTTTACACTCCTCCGCATCTTTCTCTGTACACATATTTCGATATTTAAGCATCTCAGTGAGTATCATGTTTTCTCTACCCACCCACGTGTTTACTCTTGCGGTATTTTGTATTGTAACTGATCCAGTTCAATTCATCATTTTAACTCTCCATATATTGCCTACCCACAGGTACATACACAAACACGTTTATATTTAATCATTAATGCATATATGAGTGTGTGTGAGCGTGTGTGTATACAGTGGTGTATATTTTGTTTGCATTCTTATCTTACACTATCCAATAATATACAATGACCTACAACAAACTCTATTCATTGTGTAAGTCTTTGTCTATCTATCTTATTTATGTGTGCTTATCTTTCTTCTTAACTGTCTATATCACATATTCAACAATCATCGCACTGGCTTCTTTCTTTCTGGCAGATTTGAGTATTCCTCCATCTTTCTTCTCCCCATTTTCTGCGCCTAATCCTTTCTTCCTATGTTTATGCCATTCTTTCTCTTTTTTTTAATCTCTGTTCCTCTCTTCTAGTCTTTATTACATTCATCCAGATGTCATCATTGCTTATTTCTCTTACCAAAGAGATACCATTTATGGGGCAACATTTCACTGACCGACCTACCGGACCTGTTACCATAGTTACATATATATTCCTGATTTCCATTAACCAACATTAGTTCTTAGAACTTTCTTTTGTAATTCACAGATTATTGTATAAACATATTCTAGGAATGCGTGAGCCTTTGAATTCTACGTGATTTAATAAAAAGAATTGTTGATCTTAACAATCGAAGACGGATTTCAATAGATTGTATTTGAAAGAAGAAAACTACTATCTGAATACCTAATAACTATGATAATATTATCGACAATTTTGCTAACACTGACGTTTTTTGTTTATATATTTTCTTTTATTGCGAGTTAATATATCGTTTCCATTTTTTTTTGTCTCTGTTTAGAGTATTTAGCTAGAATACTGTGGTCAATATATTGACCAATCAATGATTTACATTCTATTCTTCATCAATGTACAGTCTTGCCTTTAAAGTTGCCCAAGTGAAATGGTGGCCATGGAATATATTTTCGTGGTCTTTATAAACTAGCAACGTTTAAAAAATACTAATGCCATTTTCATGTTCTCTGTCAGATGAAATACTCATTCTAGATTCTGTAGTAGTTCTCTTTGTATAAAATCTATATTTAATATTTCCGGAAACATAGTGACTCGTGTTTCTAGTACCTATCTCCAGCGACAGCGATAAAAAGATGAGAGTGGAAACACAAAATATATCTAGTTTGTCTTATGTTATATACCCTGGCAAATGGGTAATTAATTCAATGCTATATATATGAGTAAGAACTTCTTCATGAGTAGTATAATATTTGTTCAGAAACCAAACCAACGGGGACTTAGTAAGTATGTTCCTGTACACTGCCATTACATGAGGTACACAACGGGAAAAGGGAGGTGCGGACCCGTATTTATAATTCAAGCATCTACAGCACAATAACATGCACCATTACCCAAATCGTTGAACCACTATATCCTTTACGAATATATCAAATATGGGAAAAAAAGAAATGTCTGTTTGATTTATAAGATACTGATACAGATGTTTTCTAAATCTGCAATAATATATAGTTAGAAAACTGATAATAAGGTACGAAATTCATAAAATAATGTGTGGAAACGAAACCCTTGATTGTAAATGAATACGTTAGAACTTTATGTCTTCACGTCAACTTTAGTGCAAACAAAGAACGCATAACTGATCATTATGAGCCGTATAAAAGAATCATGTAGAACGCAACATAGGAGTACTGCAATAAACAATCATGGTAACTAGCAATTGGATATGTTTTTACCCCTAGACTATAGCATTAAGAATGTCAGTCTGACACGTCTCAGAGAGTAGTTCATAGCGAAGCAGTGCTACTCTGTACAACAATAAACACAGGAGCGTGCTGCTTTAATTAAGAACCATATAGTGGCCGCTTGGTGTATATAGATTCCTGAATGGCATTTCGTTGAATAACATCATAGAGAGAGCTGTAAATAGCGATATATAAACTATATATGAACTCATTTTATTTTCTAGCTGAAGGCTTAGAAACCAAGTAGAACTCAGCTTTGTTATACCAGCAGCGTATTAGTAAACATAATCGATTTCAACATGCACACTATCCCACCGCCCCTTCTGTATCAATTCATCCATTTATCTTCATATAAAGCTGGCCATCCATCCATCCATCCATCCATCCATCCATCCATATATATATCTATCTATCTATCTATATATCTATCTATCTATCTGTCAATCTATCTATCTATCTATCTATATATGGATTTCTTCCTGCTACCTTTTAAGTCTCCTCACACAATCCTTTGGTTATATTTATAATTTATTTTCTCAAGAAGAAATCGTCGGTTTTCGTCAGTTTCTTTCAAATTGACTGAGTGAGCAACGGGAATAAATGCGTAATTGTTACCATTGGGGAGACTCTTTTCAAACTTGTTTTCTGTGAATCAATAAAAACGCGCCAATCACTAGCTTAGTAAGTTAAACAACGTCTTCATATACAAGGAATCAAACCTAGTACATCGATGCAATAAACTAAATTACCGTCTGAGGCAATATATGGAAGAAATTTTGTTTCACGATTACGGTAGTGTGTGTACGATACACATGGATTAACAAAGTTTAGGCATCTAACCTTGAAACAAGGAATTCAGAAGAGTTTTTGGAAAGCCCGCGTCCTCTCACTAAATCATTAAGCTCAATTTGTGTAAAACATTGAGGTTCAATATTAAAAAGTTGCATTTTCAAATCATCACCTTTTGCTTCTTCTCCTTTTTAATCTTCAGAACTTGTTGAAGAGGAAATGCAATTATCCTTATAAATTGGGATTGGAATATTCAATCCTTATAAATTGGCATATCGGAATATTCAATGTTTTCTTGTTTCCTCTGTTGAATCCTGTAACATTGCATGAACAGAAATAGCAATAGTCTGTGTGATGTTGTGGCTCACATCAAACCATTGTTACCATTATCCAGGTAAGCCACTATCATACACAATGTACAGTTCACTATTTGTTTGATTGATAGAAAACATCTATTTTTGCTTCAAGACGGGTGAAACATCTTCATAAAATGGTTTAACTCACATTTGTTTGATTGATAGAGACAAACAATCTATTGTTGTTTGAACAGTTAATCAAGTTTAGAATTTCCAGCTTACCATTAAACCAACATAATAGAGCTACTGAAAAGACATGCTTACAAAATTACCTTAATGTATTTATTTAATTATTTATAATATATTTTACCAAGCAAAATGGAAACAAAACAATTGCAAGGTAGTTTAGACTACATCCAATTGGGAAAATGGCACCTGATTGGCGAAAACACGTGGGACATCTTAAGCAAGCAGTACAATCAAAGCACAACCTTCACACAAAGTACGTTAGATCGGTAGGACTAGAATGGGAGATGAAGTCTTCGTTTGTAGATCAAATAAATCAAGGTATGGTAGTACGGACTAAACAAATAATATTTAATGCTAAAGTAAGGGTAATTGTAAAGGGACATGAGTCTTGTTCTTGTACAGAGGGTTGGTGTTACAGATTTATGAAAATGGATTAGGAGTGCAAACTCTGAAAAAAATAGTACAACAATTACTGTGGAAGATGAGAACATTATAACATTTACGACACCTTGATGTATCAATTCACAAATCATTCAAGGGTTACATACGCGAAGAATGGAATAAATGGATGGCAAACTACAGAAAGATATAAGGCCTTCACGTCGCATCATAAAGCCTACAATATATTCGGAAAGTACCAGGAATAATTTTCCAAATATATTTTTTCTCTCTTTATTTCTATAATGTTCCATCCTATTTTAAATTTTATAAAATTATATTAGCTTCTGGTTTAGTTATAACGACTCGGGTTTTGAATGATTTTCGAATGTAGCAAATACCACGTACTGTTATTTGCTACCAGCATAGCACGTAGGGGACTTTAAACCGGACACCTGAATTTCCAAATATGTAACAAATGTCAGACCGGGAAAGCGATAATTTCCAGAAAGAGAATGTAGTGAACATTTTCTAAAATATTTTCTCTTTCAAACTTTTCAGAAGAAGCCGGACCCAGTCAGTCATTATTATGACTCAAAACTCATTCACCATTTACCTTTGGTTATTCCAATACAAGTGTTACATATAATAACGGTGGAGAGGAATCACTTGTAAAGAAAGGAAAGAAAACTGAACGAAATTAGAGCACTTTTACCATGAATATAATAATGGTCAGTTAGTAAGCTATATCATATAATATAATATCTCTGTTTGAGCTTGCACGGATTTAATATTTTACTACAATATATTTGCTAATTACTACAATATATTTACTACAATATATTTGCTAATTACATGGTGATATTTAAACAACATTGAAATAACTTTATATTTCAAATATTATCTGTACGTAGAGGAAAATAGAGCAGTTTTGAGATAAAATTTCAGTATTGGATTTTGTTGTGTGCGAAGCACCAATTTAATATATCTTTAAATTAAAAGCAAGTTATAGTTGTTTTATGAAACCAGCCTAGATTCAAGATTATTTCAGAATTAAATTCAAATACAGGGGTAGAATGTAAGTAAGAAACATAGTAACGAAAGTTTGAATGTCTGTCAGTGGGAAATAGGGGGATTTCATAAGAATCTGAATACTTCAAACTTTAAAATGTTCTGATACTGATGAGGGCTAAGAATATCAGGAAAAAACATTGTTTTTAATTTTTTCAAAGAAAGAGCCTGCCAAACTTGAAGTCGGTTGTATAAGCCTGCGTGCCGTATAAGCCGTCAAATATGGTAATACTACAGAAAGACAACATCTTCGCTCCAATGAGGTATGGGGCTTCCCATACAAACCTGGTAGGGAGTTGTAGATATGATGTCTGTCAGCAAGCCACAGTGGATGCTTGCCTCATTTGTGACATTGTGTTTCCATCTTTATTGTTTGGTTTATCTAACACTAAAATAGGCATTCATACATAGTAAAAAATAACGTTATTGATATTGTGATTATTGTATTGCAGCACTGAGTGCACATCATGAGAAACATAAGAGCAGGAAGAAATCCATTAGGAAAACTTGTTCTAGATACACTATATTAAGATATTTCTTTGTCAGTGACAGAACAATCCATTGTGTAATGCGACCTGAAGAACAAATTTAATATATATAAAATGTAGAGTTTCTAGCCAATTGCATAGATAATAATATGTACGTATACACACACACACGTATATATATATGTTATTGCTTAAGCAGGGACGCATACACACAGTTATCAAACACGTATTCATACACATGTACATACACCCACACATATATGTAAGTGTCTCTCTCTCTCTCTCTCTCTCTCTCTCTCTATATATA
>JAOPJM010535501.1:0-10000 GCA_027124095.1 Muusoctopus leioderma
CAGTGGGACTGAACCCGAGACCATGCGGTTGCGAAGCGATCTCCTTAACCACACAGCCATCTGCGCCTATATATATACACATACACACATATATATGTATATGTATATATGTACATATATATATATATATGTGTGTGTATATGTATGCATACATATGTATGTCACATATGTATGTCACATATGTATGTCACATATGTGTTCACACACACACATATATATATGTATATATGTATGTATGTATATGTATATCACATATGTGTTTATATATATATATATTGGTGTGTGTGTGTGCATGTGTGTGTGTGTGTCAGTGTGTCATCATCATCATCATTGTTTTTACATCTACATTTTACATGCTGGCATAGGTTGGACGAGATGTTTTATTGGAACGGTATTCTACAGCCAGATGCCCTTCCTGTCGTCAACTTTTTACTGATAAGGTACTCATAAGTAAGGTAGTTTTTTTCCACTGATCTTTCACCTAGCCAACCACTAAAGCCACAGGCAGCACTCTTTTTTACGCGGAATGTAAACAAAGTACACCGACAGCCCAAGCAGTATCAACAATGAAGACTTTGTGGAGACAAACAAGCACATACATGCACACACACACACACACACACACACACACACACACACACATATATGATGATGATATGTATAGTTTAATTGTAGCTAGACTTACTGGTTGTGTCATCACCACAATAGATAATGAAACTTGAAGATGGTATCTACCATCTAAGCGACATGAGGCTAGATTTATGCAATTACATGGCAACATAGTATGCCAGATATCAGGAGGATTGAGCTTTTTTAGGTTAATGTTCATCAGGGACTCAGCGAAGTTAGAAACGGTAACATATCTGACTTTAACCCTTTTGATACCAACCCGCCTGAAACTGCCCCTGGTTCTATGATAAAAACCATTTGTTTAAATGTGTTCATATTTAAATTTAAACCTTCCATTATAATCTTATGTAAGAACTTTTAGTTAAGTTATGATCCAAACACCAACTTAATAATGAGAAAGTTGGTTATTTTACTAAATCCCCCCCCTAGATTCTTGATTATTTTCAAAATTAATTGAAAATCATAGGTAGTGCATTTCATTAGAGATATGATAAAGAAAGGGTTAAACATGTTTTTATTAAAGATTCAATGAAAATTGTGATTATTGGAGAAGTGTGTGTTCAATATGATTAGGAATTTTCTGGTGGTGATGCATGTACTTACTTCTAAGTTAAAAGGAGGATTATACCATAATGTTTTATGTTGTGTCTTATTCTTATTGCTATTGATTATATAGTCTATCTTAACCTTAAAGCCACTCTATGGTACAGCTTCATTATAATGTTCTGCCATGTTGTTAAAAACAGTTTCAGTGTACAAGATGAAATTATGGAAATGAAATAGTAATAATAATAATAATTGTTTCTAACATAAGCAGAAGGCCAAACATTTTTTGTGGGGGGTGGGTGGTAGTTAAGTTAATTACATCGACCCCAGTACTTGACTGGCTTTTTATTTTATGGACTCCGAAAGGATGAAAGGCAAAGTTGACCTCGGTGGGATTTGAACTCAGAAAGTAAAGGGCTCAAACAAATACTGCAAGGAATTTTGTCCGATGCTCTAATGATTCTGCCAATTCTAATAATAATAATAATAATAGCAATGATGATAAATATAATGATGGTGGTTTTATCATAGTTGTTGAGGTTGTATGAGAGATGATAGTGGTGTTGTGTTGATGGGGATAGCAATGACCACAACGATGATATTGATTATAATGATGATGATGATGTTTATGACAATAATGATGATAACAAAGATGACGATGATGATCATAATAATTATGACACTGATGATGAAGTTCATGACGATAATGATGATGACAAAACAATGATGATGACGATAATGAAAATTAAGATGATGATGATGATGATACTGATGATGATGATGATGATGATGATGACAAAGATGATGATGATGTCGATTACAAAAGAAATATACTCAGATAGAAAAGGAATGAAAAAAAATAATGATTTTATTCTGGTTAGAAATTTCTCAAAGAAGTTGGATGAAAATAAAACGTGGGGGCTGGAAAAAATATCTGCCTCTATAAATTTGCATGATATGCTATGATATCATATCAATAGATAAATGTCACAGATATGCTTTGATAGCATGTCTCTAGCAGCAATCCTTAGGACTTGTATGTATGAAGACAAAACTAAGAGACAACATGCAGTGACAAACATGAAATGCAACAGTAATTTGTTGGCAGCACCACAGAGAGATTTAACATACTGGAAAGGTTAACAATAGTTAATTTACATATGGATATTTCACTGATGTTGAAATGTGTGACACAATGCGAGGAAATTAGAAAAGCATGTGTGTATCTATCTATTTAGCTATCTATCTATCTCTTTCTTTCTCTCTCTCTCTCTCTATATATATATATACAAACATATACATATATATATAAACATACATACATACATACATATATATATATATATATATATATATACTTATAGATTTTGAAGAATAAATTAGACGCAGCATCAAGCAACACGTTTTCCTTCAATTGTTTACGTTCAAGTCATTCCAGACGGATATTTTTCCATGTGCAATAAAGCGATCTACATCATGAATCATACCCGGAATGGCAGCTAATTGCTCTATCTGAACTCAACATATGAAACTGAACATATGAAGCGAAGACACAGCATCCAATATATGCTATATATATATATAATTATATATATGAAGAACATACCATGAACGTATGAGTAAGATGCAAGTGGGTCTGCAGAATGTGTGTTTTCGTACAAGTAAGTCTGTAGAATGTTCTGTGCATGCAAGCTGTCGAGATTTGTAATTGCAGTGGAAGCTGTATTGTAATGGCTGTGGCTGTAAGTTGTTGCATTATCCCATGGTTGCTTGTAACATAGCTGTATCTGTGAGTATATGATGCATCTGTAGACTATGGAAAAGAAAGTACACATATTGGTAGAAAAGTTAAAGTGCTGTTGGAAACTATTAGTTATGAAAAGGTCGAGTATCTGAGATGTTGGTAAAAGGTGGTCTGGTGAGCTCCACTGCAGCAATACTATTTGGAGATATGGTCGTTGGGCTGGTCGCAGTTCTGTATGGTGGCATTTGAGTTGCCGGTAAAATCTATATCTGAATTTATGATTTCATAGCAAGTCTGCTGTCCTCATTAGCGAGTTTGCTGTCCATCACTGATGACATAGGCGAGGCTGTTTATGAAACAGGTACACTAGATGATTGGTTACAAAAGTTGATAACGAAGGCACCATTTGAACGAGATGGCGCACTAGTTGATTGGTCTTAAAAGGGCTATTGCTGCTTCCTGCTGTTGCCATGGAAGCTACTGCTGCTGCTGTTGTTGTTAATGAATAAAGTGCACCAGTGATTGGTCCAGAAAGTGATGACATTTGGTGGTATCAGTACCAGCCGGTTTGAGGGAAATCTATGGATTTACGTTCGTGTCACTGACATGCTACGAATATAATATGAGGTATTCGCTACACAAGAAAATGATTTTAAAATACATGAACGAAAGAGAAAAATGAAAAGTAGGATGGTGAAGCAAAGAAAGAAAGAAATGAGAAAAATTTGAGACTCTTTGTTATATGTGCGTCGGTGTTAATACAGTCAATTTTGGTTTCTTTTGTCTTGTCACAAGATGCCATATTTTATGAGGAGAGGAAATTGGATAATATGCCAAACCTTTCTTGGGGATATTAGTGATGTATATGAGGTGAAATGGCTTCAATCGGGAATTGAAACTGCTCGTGGTATTAACTTGTTGATAGCTTGGCTCTTATTCTATGGCAATCACCACATTAATTCACTGAAATGTTATTATCGACGTTAGACCAACGGTTGTCTAACTTTTAAAGGCAACCCTGTGTTCAGTGAAGTGCAGAGGTAATGTAAAGAAACGGCTACTGATTGAAGAAATAACATAGGTAGTAAAATTATGTTTGATTGTCAAACAAATCGGTTTCATGCAGGAACAATAAAACAGAGCAAGTTGAAAGTAGTTAGTTACACGGTTCTTTCAGTTTCCACTCAAGCATGCTAATGCTGGTTAATGTGGTGGTGGTGTTGGTGGAGGTGGTGGTGATGTTGGTGATATGGTGGTTTCTATTTTTAAAGTGAGGCATGACGAAATGTTAGAAACATTTTTAATACTATCATCTATATGTCACAATAAATAAATAAATGATATACAAATAGAAAGTATCGTTATGCTCACTTAACTCTCACTGACCCATTCCACATAGTATGAGGAAATAGCACTATTAAGCCACTATACATTGCCTTCTAAGTTGTTGTTGCGTGCAACATAGCTGGGGACAACTTAATTCATGCCTGATAATTCGTGAAATGTTATATATATCTCAAAACCCATTGTCCCCATCGATAAAGGTTGCACATTAATTTGTAAAAAACAAAGATTTTCTATTATTTGTGGGTTTGATAGTTTCGTAAACTTGGATGCTGAAGCCCTGCGTTCAGTCAATCAGCAGTATCGTGGATGAACCGATAAAGAAATTGTCCAATCACGATTGCTATATTATGAGGTTGAAGACCAAGATGTCGTCGTCTGCATATAACACATCCTCGGAGAAAGCTGTCCGATTTTCGATGAATTTTTGCGTAATGCATGTCGTTCCTACGAGAAAAAAACAATTTTATTTCATTTAATAATGGCAGCTGGAAAGGATTTGTCGACTTCGCAATAATGTGGCTCAGATTCGGTTGCCGAGAGAGTAAAATCGTCATCGAAAAAGTGCAGAATTGGGTATTATCAAATCGTGCCAAAGTTGGTTACCATTATAGTTGTTATCGGCGCTTCTATGACATCAACAAAATTAGAGAGGTACAAAAGCGCAATTTATTAGCTGAAAATGAACATTATATTTTGATAAAGATGCGCTCGTCCTCTGCTCCTACGACCTTCTATCTTCTAGCAGAGTTTCTGCTACAGAAAGTATTGAAAATAGCTACCCGACAAGGAGCAAGGGAAATACATTTTGTCACAGACATATCCAGACATAAACATCAAGAATGTAGAAAGAGGTAGTCATGTTGCCACAAGAATACAAGTGATAAATATTCAACCAGACAACATGAACCAGAAGTGACCAACCCAGTGGAAGAAGTTCCTCAGTGCAGGCCAGAATAAAATGTCATTTGTTGAGTACGCCATTCATGCTTTGCAGAAGTGTCAGCAGATGTGTATAAGAATGTAACCATGTACTTAGCGCATGGGCAAGAATGCCATGAACTTTCAAGGAACCAAGGAGTACCTGAATTCCATTATAATCATGAAGAAGCAGACACCTTGTTACTTTTGCATGCAAAATATACTGATAAGCATCTTCAGTCAGCACCATCGACATCCACATCAGTTCCACCAGCTGTGGTTATAAAGAGTATGGGCACTGATGTACTTATTATCAACATGGGATGTGCACAGAAGTTTACGGTACCTCTTCTCTTCTACACTGGTCATGGTGACAAAGTCTGCACTCTTGACATCAAGTCCTTTTGTTGTCAGCCTGGTGTTGATGTTGCATCAGCTCTGGTTGGATTCCATCCATTCACTGGCTGTGATACTGTAAGTGGATTCTTTGGGAAATGAAAGATCAAGCCTTTTCAGTTAATGATCAAACATGAGCACTACATACATGCCTTTCAAGAGCTTGGTACATCTTTTGTCCCATCTGACAACCTGGTTTCTTGTCTGGAGCAGTTTGTATGTTATATGTATAGTCGAGAGAAAGCATCAAATGTGAATGTTGCCTGGTATGACTTATTCCGACTTGGTACACATGCAGAAGAGTCACTTCCTCCAAACAAAGACCCTCTTGTGAAGTACATATTGCATGCTAATTATTAGGCAAGTGTATTTCGTCGCTGTTTGGAGCAAATACCAGAAATCCCTTCCCCAAATGAAATGGAATGGAAGTTGGAGAAAGTTGGTGGTCTTAGGGATCTGCAAATTGATTGGTGCAGCCTTCCAACAGCTCCAGGTGACATTTTGGAACTCACCAACTGCAACTGCAAGAAAGGCAATTGCAGACATGAGCCGATTTGGAAATGCAAACATCTTCACAAGCATCATGTTGCAGTGAAATTGGAATGCAATACACAGAACTTTGTAAATGCTCAGGTTGCCAGAATGTAGTAGATGAAACTGCCATATCTGATGATGAGGAATCAGACTCTGATGATGAAGGTTGAAAACTATATATTTTTAAAGATTTTGTCTTACTGTATTTAAATGCAAGGACTGAAATAAACCAACAACTAGAAATAAAATCTAAAAAGACACTACTTGTCCATGTTGACCATTTTCAGCTATTGTTTTTAGTCAGTGCACATAAAATGAACAAAGCTTTTCATGCAAAATATTACTACTATGTCTACTATGTACTTTCATACTTTTCATTCGGCAATAACTAAAGTAATTAAAGTAACTAAAATTTAAAAAAAACATCTAGAGCTTTTTTCAGCTCTTGTGTTTTGTAAAACTTGTATAATAGTTATCAAAACCAGCTTAAGATTGTTTTCTTAAGATTGGTGAACATCATCACAGAATTGACCTAATAACACCATTCCTTTTTACATGAGCTTTCATTAATTGCATACCTAAAATTGGTGGTTGAATGATCTCAAAAAGAAAATGAAAAGTATCCCTTTTACTATATTAAAAGTCATAAAATTTGCAAAGAAATGTTAACATCGCATCAACAATTACTTGATGTACCATTCATTTACATGGGTTTTCAGAAACTATACATTAAAATATTCATAGGTAGCCCCTGTATTTTACACCAGAAGCTTACACAACAATTCCCCACTTATTAATTAGCATAAATTATTCAATACAATAGAAAAAGCCAACATTACATTAATGTATAGTTGATGTATCTTCATTATCTGCAAGTTAAAAAATTACTGAGCACGTGTTGTATTTGGGGACATTGAATTTATCGATCTAGGGTGTATACCCAACCAGTCTATGATAATCTTAGGTTGTCCCCACACCTGTTGCACGAAAGTCTGAAATTAAACATATAAATAGCACATGCCCAACGGCCTCTATGTTTAAACTCCTTATTCATCTCAAGCTGTGCTAATTTTAAATCTTCTCTGATTGCATCAATATATATGAAGTTTTACTGCTTTGTTGTAACTAGGATTAAATAGTAAGACATATTAGATAATTTAGAAAGAAAAGAACTTTGTTAGATTGTTTTTACATGTTTTTAAAAAAAAAGTTAGCACATGTTGAAAGGTTTTGAAAATCCTAATATTAGCTGTTGAGGTTTTTTACCACAAGATGTTCTTTAATGTATATTGTTGATGTTTAGTCCAAAGTCAGCCCTTTGATCAAAGATGTTCCAGCCATGACGATCATATCCTTCTGTTGTGCATTGCATATCTAGGACTACATTATCTAGGGTGTCCCTCATTTTTCAAGATGGTAGGGTGTAATTTGAGGGAGATATGGCTGCTATTCTGAGCAAGTTGGGTGACCATGTAGAGACTCCCCTGTTGGCTTGTTCTCAGATATATAATAGCGTGTGTTATCTATATTTCAGTAATGTTGACTGAGGTAAATGAATTAAGGTTTCCAGATAAAGAAAACCTCATGTTTTTTTGGCTTGAAGATCAAACCCATGGCAAGATTTGATCATTAAGCTTTTGGGTCAATTGCTCACTTTCTAACCATGTTGCCACTTCTAATGCTAAAATTTTATTGATGAAATAGACAGAATTGCATTGTAAAGAATTAGAATGGGATCTTAACATTTTGGAATACTTTTATTTTTTTAAAACTATCTAACGATTTTTTATTTTACTGTTGTGTTGATCTGAAAGAATCAGTTGCAATTTTTGTGAAATAACAATAATTTCATTTAATGAAAGCAGATCTCTACATACAAAACAGATTTCAGGATCAATAAATGTGAGGAAATGGACCTTTTTTTACTGACTCCCAGAGGGCAATTAGATAATAATTTGGAGTATTAGATTAGAATTTTCCATGAAATTAAAAAAAATCTATTGCATTGATTTTATGTATACATGCAGAGAGAGAAGAGAGATGTATATGTGAGTTTATGGAAAACATTGAAGTGCTCAGTATGAATTTGAATGACAGTGTGTACAGTCTAAATATGTGTGTATTTATAATTGAGTAACTATGCTCACACTGGTTGGATAGCAATCTGAATAGTTATTGGCACTGCTCTGTAGATGCAAAAAGAAGATAAGAAAGTATGGATCTAATGGTTTATTCTCTCTCTCTCTCTCTCTCTGAGATACATCTCACATCCACTTTGACAGTCTTGGCAATGTCTCAACCTGACATAACTTTTGCAACTTCTTCAGAGATGCTTCTAAATAGCCATATTCACATATATTGTGTGTACAAGCAGGTGACACTTGCTTGTACTCTATAATCAGCTTCCGAGAATTTCTATCCAGTATTGCTGGAGATGGAAGTTACTTAGTGATGTAGTTAACTAGATTGAAGGATTGTTTGTAATGTTTGGTTTTGAATCAATAGCAAGAGACAAGTATTTCAGATGACCAATACAAGGGTAACTTCAAGGCACAGCCAGTAAGTTCAGAATAGTAGAGTCCATTGAAGTAAGGGGAAGTTGTATAGTTGATTACTTTGGCCCCTGTCCTTATTTCCTTGGGAATTATTAAGGACGAAGTCTAATCAGAATGGGATTAGAAACCTTCACAAAGTACAGCTCTAACTATGATAATAATTTCATTTGATAATTATAAAGTAATTTTCCTGATGACTATATTGATGTCTTACTTAATCATCTAGCAACACTTTATTGAGAAGTTTGATATTGTGTGATATTTCTGAAGGATATGTGGTGTGAGTGAAGTGGAATGGCATGAAAAGTTTTAATATGTCAATATGAAATATTGTTTTCATATCTGAGATAGTGTACAAGTTTTGATAAGTGGCACTGTGCTTAGAAGAAAACCAACCATCCATATGCTGAATCAATACGATGTATCTTACTGAGATTCTTCAATCTCTATCACATTGTCATGTTGTGTACTCTCTTGGCCTGTTTTATTGATATTGATTGGATAAAGTACCTGTGGCAGAGGAAAGCCTGGTAAGACATAGGAGGATGTAGTAATGCTGGTTCTCAAGATTTGTTACCTCACAGATGAGATATTACTGATAATGACAATTTGCAGACTCATGCAAACCCATGCCAGTTAGGCAAAAATGGACAAGAAAGCAATTATGATGATAATTATAATGCATTTTCAGAGGGTCCTTCTGCTAACAATGTCGTCTCTTTTCAAAATAGCTAGCTGCATCCCACTCCAATATTAACCTACCTATTAATCTCAATCTTCTGCTACTCATCGCTCATACTGTTACAGTCCCACATAAAGAACTGGTGTCCTGTCAAACGTGTCTGTCAATCTACTGACCTTGAAATTCTACAGTAACTGTACCAATTTCATTCATTTATCTTCCTTTCCTTATTTTAGAAAATCTTCACCGACAATGGGCAATGCTTTTCCTACTTGCATACAACACAAGCAATGACAACAAGAATAACAAGAATGAAAAATATGAACTAGTGAGGGAGCCTCTATGTGGTTGCTTGGCCTGGTAGAAATAGCAGTTAAATCTTCCTCAAATCACACCCTACTGTCATAAAAAATGAATGATTCATTGGACAGTGTAGTTCCTGATATGCAAAGGGACAGGATTGTCATGGCTGGAATATATATATGTGTGTGTGTGTGGTGTGTGTTTGTGTGTGGTGTGTGTGTGTGTGTATGTATGTATGTATGTATATATATATGTGTATATATATGTGTATATATATCATCATCATCATCATCATCGTTTTACGTCCGTTTTCCATGCTGGCATGGGTTGGACGGGTGATTTCGG
>JAOPJM010535520.1:0-10000 GCA_027124095.1 Muusoctopus leioderma
TATATTATTTATACATATATTATATATTCATATATTATATATTCATATATTATATATATATATATTATATATATAAGTGCATATATTATAAATATATACATACATATATATTATATACATGCATATATATATATTATACACACAAACAAATTATATATATATATATACCCATAAATCACGTATAATAAAGAAACAAAGGGAAATTGCATATGAGGCTCAATGTTTTAGAATGTATTTAAAAGATATATTTAATTAGTATAGAGCAGTGCTTCCCAAACTTATTTTGTCGCGGAACCCTTATGCGATTTTTCCCAAAGCGTGGAACTCATACCTATATTTTACGGACAACCCTAATTTTAATAAGAGTTTCAGTGAAAAATAAATTGTTTTACAGAGTGAATTTATTCGTATACAAAATATATAATAAACGAAACATAAAAAAAAAAATAACTATTTTTAATTGTTATAAATTTGTAATTGTGAAAAAAATAACAAAAGCAGATTAATACGAAGAAGTATGTTGCTACTTTTTGTCTCCAGCATTGTCTGAAAATTTGTTTTAACGTTGGTTAATTGAGTTCGCATATCTGGTGCAGCGTCTAGTCTGTTCGGTATTTAGTTTTTGTTCTAGCATATTTAGAAAAGCCACATTCACACAAACGGTAATAGAACTCGAATAGAACTCGTTGTGATCAATCCGGATATTCGTCAAATATATTGCACCAAAAAATAAAAAAAATTGTTACCGGGACTCTTTCACACTTAACCTTTAACTGACTATCTGAACTAATTTCAATTCAATTTTCATAATCTATTGTCTGTTGGTTTTTCGTTAACTTTGAATGGATTTTGTACCCAATAATTATCCTTGTTCTTCAAATTTGGAAAATAATCAGTTAGAGATTCTAATAAGCTGCAGAAATGATTTTTAGATATCATTGCGGATTTCAACCTCCAAATTCAGTTCAGATTCTTGAAAGAAGTCACTAAGACTCGAAAAACAATCAAAAGTATTTTGTTCCACAGTTGAGATCCAGTATTGGTAGTTAGATGATAATGAGACCATTTTATCTTCGACTTGAAAAACATCCACTTCTTTCCCTTGGAGAGATAAACACGATTAATTTAATTTTGAAAAAATATTGGCTAAGTATGGAATCCTTGATGTCATTTGTTAACTTGTCGGATAATCGAAATTTATGATTGATAAAATATGCCAACAGTTCTTCCCGCAATTCATACATTCTCACAAGAATATTAACTTGCGATAGCCTTCTAACTTCTGTATGTAAAAGTAAAGTGTTGTGAATACTACCCATATCTTCGCATAAGATTTAAAAAAAATGCGATTGCAATGGCCGAGATTTAATAAATTTGATAGTCAGCACTGCTTCGTCTCAAACCAATTTTAATGTAACTGGAATTTGAAGAATGCAGTTATTACTGTTACAGTTTTTTTGCAACCTTCTTGATTCGTGTTACAGCACCAGCTACTTTTCATATCATTGACGTTGCTCCATCGCTGCATACTGCAGTACATTTATCTCAGCTTATGACGTACGTTTTTATAAAATTATGAATGCAATTAAATATTATTCTTGTGGTATGTATTTCCAAACTTTCACGAAAAAGCAAATCATCTTCATTTTTTTTCAAGACATATCGAACAAAACAAGTAAAAATTGCAGTCCAACAACGTTTATGGACCCATCTAGTTTCAATGCGTGAGCATCACATTCATATAATCGTATGTGAACTACGCAGTTTTAATAATATATGTGAACTACGCAGTTTTAATCAATTTGTGAGCAAATAACTGGATGGGAATAGAGCAACGTATCTTTGTTGGCTCGGTAAACGGGCAATCCTTTGCGCAGCTGTGACATTAACAACTTTCGTATTCAAATTTATCTTGTAAATGTTTCTTGTGTAGAACCAAGATATAATTTTAATTCAGTTGCATCAGCGGTTTCATATAGATTTTGCTTAGTGACTTAGCTGATACAAAGTTAGGTAAAATATTACTAACGTTTAACATAGCAGGCTATTGTATTGGGATTCGATGTATGGAAATGAATTCACTACAATAAATATTGATGAGGGGTTGGTTGGAGAAATAGAGATCTATCTTCAAATCTTTCAAATCTGTCCACTATATAACATCTTTGGTCATAGTCACTAGACACAGAGAAAACTGCCTGCCAAAGGAGAGTGGATGATAGAATTTTACGAGGGAATCCGCCGACAGTTGCATCCGTACTAGAGGCGAAAACGTCAGCAATGTTGGGACACTGAGTGTGTGCGCAGAAAACGGTTTCGTCACTCTTCGTATATCTCGGACAAGTCCAGCTGTCGGCACTTCCGTGCCTGTGGATCTTACATCGAACCAGCAATGCCCCCCCATCGATTGCCCTGCCAAGCCAAGGATTTTTGGAAGTTGTCCATAATGTCCGAGCTCAAAGTACTCCGGAAAAGGGTGGTCAGATTACCCTCGTCAACAACCAGAATCTTTCCCAGTACATCACCGCTCATTTCCTCCGCTATTCCTCTATAGAATGCTATGGTGGGCGTTCCACCGGCCACATTACCTGAGTAGAGGACTGTGAGCGTCAGACAACATTCCAGATGCCAGACACCCAATCTTGGTTTAAGCTTGACCCATGAATGTAGCTCTGTCAAAGAGACGAGCTGTGGAAAAGTGACTTGACAAACGGCGACCTCACCTGCTCAGCGTCTAGGAATCTCTGCAGATGTCGCAGCCTCAATGCATGCATACGCATCATCAGCCACGGTATCCTGAGCCGTCCCCGCAGGGGTTGTTGGCAGCCGATGATCCTTCTGACCAGGGGAACCTTTCCACAAGAAACGAAAGAACAGGCACTCTAATCTGGTCATATAAAAACTGGGGCAAGGTACGACGGTCAGGCGTAAATAAATCCCGAAGGCGACGAACGCGTTTGCCACCACTGCCCGACTTTTCGGGAATAGCTCCTTCTTAACTAATTTCTGGTTGAGGCTGGCTACCCTGCTCTTAATCTCGTTTTAATACGTGCTCCTGTTACCACCTCATATTCCTTCAGAATTGTACCGACCACCACGATTTCCGTGATATCCGGCACCATGGTAGTGACGTCATCCGTATATGTTGACACGTCTCTCCTGCATCCCAGTTCGAATGGAAAGCTCCTGAATATCTCCAGCTTCTGCAGCAATGGCGCAAAAGCCAAAATCTATAGAAGTGACGAGAGAGGGATACACTTTATGAACCAGGCGTGCGATACTAAATGTTACCGATAGGTGGCTATTTATTCCCACCATCCAGCAGATACCACTGTACAATGCAGTGATCCCGTACCTGAAGAGCAGACCGAAACCGGCTGCGCGCAGTAGAGCCGCCAGGTACCGAGGGGTCAACCTTACTGAACGCTTTAGACTGGTTAAAATTGATCTGCGCCCACGAAAGCCAGATCTTGGCCCGACTCTGCCTATGATATATCACATGAGGTGTAAATTGTTTTTGTTAGGTCTGCCCAAGATTGGACGGATTTGTACGGGACCGACCAATCTCTCCGCAACAAGCACCATCCTCTTGGCGCGGACCTTGTCAAAATATAAACTGTGTTTAGCAGAGTTATGGGCCTGAAATTATCCCCTACGTCCCCCTTGTCCGTGTTTCTTTTTCTGAGCAGTACCATGACTCTCCGGGAACTGGGGATACTGCCAATCTGCTGCCAGTTGCAATAGACATATGCAAAGATAGGGGTGAACAACTATGGCACGTCACAATACAGTTCGTAGGGTAGATCATTCAGTCCTGATGGCTTACCTTTCGCACAACTGGACATAGCGTCCGCTATTGTAGAAGCTAAAATCGAATTTTCGCACCACTTCACCTTCCCCGCCGTGATTTCCGGCAAACAGTCGAGGTAGACATTGGAGCACACCGTCTCTAGCCCGCTGCTTCTCTGGAAAAATTCGGCAAAGTGCTGCTGAAAAGGTTGTAGACATACCCTTAGAATCGGATATCATGTGTCCTTGGGGTCCGTCAAAGACAGTGTCGTGCTTCGGTTATCACATCGCACCTCTACCACTTGGGCCCATCGAACGGTTTTAGTGCCCTGGTAGCTTAGCGCACGTGTCTTATCCCGGATAACGAAGACTTCGTAGTTAGCGTCGAAGAAATAGTGGAGTGCCATTCTCGCCGCTACAACTTCGGCTGCGAAGTCTTTTCTACAAGCCCCTTCTAAATTAGTTATTAACTCCCCTCCTATATAACGATTTCTGCTGCTATTTCCTTACTATACTTTATCGATTCTACGCTAATTTTCTTTTTCAAGCCCATTCATCATCTCCTGCTCCCATCATTTCCTGCTTAACTAGTTCGCTAATCTTGTCCCTTGTAGGTTTTCACGCTGTAAACTACGTATTCAGGTTCCATTAACCGGGTCCATGCCTACAAGTCCCATCTAGGTTGACTGTATAGAATACAAACTTATGGTCTGCGTAGTTAACCACCTGAAAATGTGGACAACTTACGCTATCCTTATCAAACATCCTAACAAATGCTCTATCTAAATACGACCTGGACGACTCGCTGCGAGTTGCCCAAGTTCATATTGGCACATCCGAATAATCCAATCGGTATCTGTTAGACAGTCGGAAACGTCAGAGTAGATTTAAGAGGCTCTTACACTCCTCTCTTTTAAACACTACTCCCACCCAATCAAGGTGTGCGTCTAAGATACCATTCCAGTCGCCCACTAATACTAATGAGCGAGATATACCAAGAAAGGTCTCCAGAGGTCTGAAGAAGTCTGGCCGGCCTTCTCATTGTGGCATAGATGGCCACCAGCCTCAATGCATCATTTTGACAGTTATTCACGTATAGGATCACCGATCGGCCGTCCGCGTCCTGAAAGATAGTCCTTACTTCAAAACCGATGCGTTTTCTAAACAACTCAGCGACCTCACACGACCCAGGCCAACCGAAAATGTCGTACACCTTGTAGTCGACAAAGCGAAGTATGAGTGACTGCATGTCAGAAACCCTAGTCTTGCTGATGGCTTAAGATCGTTCAGCAGGTGACACTGCCTCCAGACATATTTTAGGCCACGAACATTAAAACACCCAATCTTTAATTCAGCCATTGTTGCAGTCAACGAGAAGACAACAAAAGAGTATGTACCAGCCGTAAGTTGCCGGGCTCTTGGCATAACAATAAACCACCCCCACATCTTCTGAGAAGAGTTCCTTCTCCGTTGGTAGACTGTTGATGCTGTTTTCGTGAACAATCTATCTTTCTGGGATTTATGGATGTTGTCTTATTTATCCCCCCCCCACAGCACAGTGTTCTATTATTATTATAATATTTTTTTAGTTCTTCCATCAACTTCAACTGGTCCTTGCAGACAACTTTGAAGTTGTGGAAATGCGGGTGCACTGTGATCTTTCTGTTTGGGGTGCTTCAACCTTCATGATCTTGAGACTTGGCCAGCCATTTTTGTGAACTTTCTTTTTCTTCTCCATTGTTGTATTTCTACTTGTCCCCAAGTTCCATTTCTTATCGTCGCAAGATGATGGGTTGGAAACGTCGATTGGAGCCTTTGGCTGATTCTATGCTGGGGGCGGGTTACCTCTTTACTGTTTTTGGTGCTCCACCTCTAAGGCCACTATGTTGACGAGAAAGAGGGGGGACTTCCTTTTTTCGGCCATCCTTGGAGTGGAAAGCGGTTGTGTTGCAGCAGCAACAGCCTTGCTCTATGTCCCTGCGGTTTGTACCGCAGAGACTTGCTGTTCACTTTATCCTATTTTTTAAATTTTCTTTTTCTTTCCCAGTTCAGAAATCTCTAAGGTGGTTTTCGCTACCATACATATAGCACTTGGGTTCCTGCTCTGCACTAACAGTTTGACCGATTTAAATGTTGAACCTTTGATGGAGTATATCTCCAGGATGGCTCTATGGTCCTCAAGCTCTTTAGGATTTGGAGTTCCATCCCTACTAATATTTTTTACGGGTCACAATCAGCCGTGGTTCTATTTCCTCACCCATATCTCTGAACGCGACTCTCACGTTTCTTCAATGGAGCACCAAACTATAGGTTGGCGTGTATCGCACGAGTGCTGACTGTCTCTGAGACTCCTCCTCCGTTTTCAGCACCAGACCCATAGTGCCGAAACCCTGGCCTCGTCCACCTGTCACATATATGAAAAAGTTCATGGGCGTAGTTCTTTCTCCCCTGATTAAGTTGTATATACAAAAAGAAAGTCATCGGTGATGCTGACAAAGCATGTTGTTGTTTTCCTTATGTTTTTGTGGCAACTGTTGTTGTTGCTGTCGTTATTGCTGCTGACGTAAGCCAATCTACTGACGTCAGTTCGTGGTGTATTTTTCCAGTTATATTTTATGGTGCACTTTTTTATGTTATTATTTGTATTGATCAAAGAGTCATTTTTTTATGAGAACCGTTTCCTCTATAGGAAAGCTGTTACTATCATTGCGGGGTGCCTCCTCCGACTACTACTATAGTAATCTTCTCAGCCAAAAAATATAGATATTCAAGAATATTTTCAAAAATATTTTCCGCATTTAAAAGGGGGAAAAAAACACAAAAAATATAAAGCTAACCTCCTTCTAAAAACACTCGTCAAAGGATAAACAAAAACAAAAACAAAAAACACCCACTTCCGACAATAATCCGATTTTTCAAAACAAACTCAGGAACAAAATCAAACCAGGCACGACCGCTTGTAAATTCAATAATAATAATAACTACACGGACTCATGGAAATATCACATTTTATAAATTAAATTTTCTTATTTTGATGCAGAAATTCATAACATTCTTTTATGATGTTAAATATTTTTATGATAATGAGCTAGACAACGGATTGAGGTTATTTAAAAATTAGGATTTAAATAATTTATAGTGTTGGTAACAATATAATGAATATTGATTTCTTACATAGGCACGAGGTCTCAAATTTGGGGGAAGGGAACAGTCGAATATATCGACCCCAGTATTTTACTGATACTTTATTTCATCGACCACAGAAGGATGAAAGGCAAATTTGACCTGGGCTGGTTTGAACTCAGAACGTAAAGAGCCAGAAGAAATACCGCAAAGCATTCTGCCAATCCACCGCCCTAACAATATAATAAATATTAAACATAACTCCTCGTCGTTTTATTTTCTCGTCTCTCTGACCATTTCCACCTTTCCCCACTAACACTTGTAACCTCTTCCCCATCCGTTGCTGTGTTACTGCCAAACAGATAAGAATTAGAAGATAATTGTTCGAACGGGATTATTTCCCTTTGGAAGCATAGCGTAACATTTGAACACATGTCGTGTCTATATTATAGATGGTTTCTTTTATTGCATCAAGGGCAACTTATGATGGGACATTACGAAGTCACATACACACACACACACACACACACACACATACATACAGTTTTTTTAAGCGGTTCTGATAGAAAACAACAAATGGAAACGAACAAATAAATGATAAAAAATATAGGCACAAAGATACCATATATTATAGAGGAGGGGTATATTGTCAATTTAATAGAAACCTTAGATTACTGGTAATTATTTTATTGAGCCCCGGAAAGATGAAACTCAAAGTAAAACCTTGGTGAAATTTGAATGCAAAACGTAAACGGACCTAATATAAATCTACTATAATATTATGCCAGAGTATTTGTAAATTAGTTTTCTGTCTGTAACTTTCAAATATGATAACACGCTAGAGAGAGTGGGGTTGAAAAGTAAGGGATCGTTTTTGAAGAGGGAAAATGAAAGATAGAGTGTGGAGAAAGAGAAAGTAAGACAAAGACATACGTCAAAAGTGAAAGTTTTTCATTTCTTGGAAATTGACAAAACTAATTGGAACTGAATAAAAGGAAATTAGTGTGTGTGTTTGCATTTCTCGGAAATTAACAAATATATTTGGAAATGAATAAAAGGGAAGTAAAACAATATTTGAAAGACAATGACAGAGAATGGGCGTGTGTGTGTGTGTGCGTGTGTGCGCGTGTATGCACGCGCGTGTGTGTGCGTGTGTGTGTGTGTGAGTGTGTGTAAAAGAAGGGAAGAGACGGCAAGAATAACGAATGGGACAATAAATATCATAGACAGAGAGAAGAGAAAGCTAATGTTTAGAAGGCAGGTTGAAAATAAGAATAAAATGTATTTAACCAGCCGTGGAACGATTAAGAGGCAGAGATCCCGGAGAAGTGAATAGACAACGTGTAGCAACAGCAGAGTACATGAGACGTTAGACAAGTTAGATTGCAGAGCTCAAAATGCTCAAAGTCATCGGCTCAGACGATCTCAAAAGACATTTGAGGAAACCCAGATGAGAAGACAACAGGACAGAGAGAGGCACGTGAGAAGATTAGAGATAGCTATTAATGAAGAGAGAGAATCAGAGGACATGCTACGAGAAGTGGACGAAGAAGAGATGGAGCACGCACAATAGGAAAATAGATCATCCCCAACTGTAAGCTTGTTCAAGAGATCGTTTAAGGATATAACAAAATATCAATCTATACACTGTCATTGTTAACAACACGGGCACACTCTCTCATGCGACGGTTGAATGATTGGGTTTTCCTCATCGTGTTAGTTATATTGAACACGGATCGAAATTAACGAACATTACAGACAGGGATCGCGAAGTCGGAAGGTGAGGAGTCTTAGCCCTCAACTACCAATAAATAATAGTTGTAAAATCGTGTCGCATGGATTAGAGAGCGATAATTGGGTAATAGTGATTAAAAACAACTCTCACCCCCCACCCCACAAACTGATGATTAGTATTGTTTAAATATGCTAAATAGTCTATAGCGGCTACCCATATTTGCATATTTGTCAATGACAGCTGAATGACGGGGTGCCGAAGAAGAGTACTATTATTGTTTTACATTCATTTTGAGTGTATTATGGATACTAGCGAAAATGTAATTAAAAAGTTACAACCGTTTAAAGATTGAACTTTCCTGTCATTTATAGCCAATCGCCTTCGTTTATTTGTCTATTTACTATAACTGCCGACCGACACTCGACGTTTTAAAAATAGCAGCCAAATAAAAAAACTCTACAAACTTTGAAAAATAACCCTAACCCTAACCCCTAACCCCAACCCTAACACTGATGACGTCGCAGTGTCGGCAGTTATAAGGCGATTGGCTATAAATGACAGAAAAGTCCAATTTTAAACGGTTGTAACTCTAATTACTTTTTTAACCAACCCAAGTTTGGATATTGTAATTGGCAGGCAAAACTACATCTGTGTACAGATTTTCAAAAAAAATGGATTAAAATCCACTGCAGCATGATGAGCAGACTAGGTCCGGCGTCTCATAGGAAACTTCCGATGTAAGAGGTGAGACGGCGGGAACCCATAGACAGGATACTTCGCTCGATTCCAAAAAGTCGAAGGCTTTGCTGATATCAAGGAAAACAACATTGCTTTCGCTGAAGTTCATAAGGGCGAGAGATGAACACAAACATACATATACTCAATACTTATTATTTATAGAGTTATTATCTATAAATAGAACAAGCGGTTCCCCCGTAGTCTTCGTTGTTCCTACATGGGTTTGTATATTGACCTTGTATTGACTTTTATTTTTGCTGTTTACGTGCAGATTACTCATCCACACAAAATTTGCCACTCCTCAGGTTTAGGTGGAAAAGATATTTCCGAAATTGACTACTCACCTCCACCCACTTTAATTACGCAACAATCTAGTTGGTTCTCGTGCAACGGAACATAAACTACTAAATTATATACACATTTATTTATTATAACCCGAGATGATTTCTTCCTTGATAATGAAGGAATAAACTCAGCTTGTACCCTACTTTTTTGTATTGAGATTACATACATACATATATATATAAATATATATATATATATATATATACTAGCAGAGGTACCCGGCGTTGCCCGGGTATGGTGTATGCATGTATGATGTATGTATGTATGTAT
>JAOPJM010535708.1:0-16751 GCA_027124095.1 Muusoctopus leioderma
ATATGTATACATACATACATACATATTTATATATATATATATACTAACAAAAGGGCTAAACAAGGAACCACACATTGGATAATGGAGTCCTAGATACACTGTCTGAATAAAAGACAGGATGGTCACAGCTGAAACTTCTTTGATCATAGGTCTGCTGGATCAAAGCTGATCTGTGACTAAACAACTACTGCTGCTAGTTTGGCAAGTACGTACAAGCTGCTGTTTAGGAAAAGCTACAGGTTTTTTCACAAGTTCACTTTATGGCAGGAAGGATATATCTGTTGTGAAGCTGAAAAAAACATGCTGGTTTCCATTCCAAAGTTGGTGGAGATCATACACTTATAATGCTTGCTAACTGTTCTTTGGAACTCTGTGATTTTCACCGGTTCTCTTTACCTTATCACAATTAAATTTTATGTACAGTCGTGTCTTGGACATGACAACCTCTCTAGTGGTTGGTGCCACGATAAATGCACCCAGTACACTCTGTAAAGTGGTTGGTGTTAGGAAGGGCATCCAGCCGAAGAAACCAAGCCAAACGAAACATAAGTGTGAGGCGTGGTCCCCCGACCCATCTAGGATAGTGGTGACTCCATTCACAATCAACGCAGGCTGAAATCACCCGTCCAACCCATGCCAGCATGGAAAACGGACGTAAAATGATGATGATGATGATGATAATTTAGTGCCTCAGAGGATCTGTATCCACTGTTTACCTATGATTCGAGGTTCAAGCCCACTGCGCAGCACCTTGGGGCAAATGTTTTTCACCATAGCTCTGGATCGGCCCAAGCCTTGTCAATGGAAAGTGTGCAGAAGCCTGTCAGATGGACTGTACCTGTTGTTGGGTGGCAGACTTAATCTATCTCCACCAAAGTTAAAGTACCAGTCTAGAGCAGTGGACTGGCGGAATCGTTTTGGGGGGCATGTGGTGTTTGTTCCAGCTTTTTGCTTTCTGAGTTCAAATCCTGCTGTGGCCAACTTGGGTGGTAGGCTTAATCCGTCGCCACCTGGCTACCCTTGGGTGCCTTTAGCAGAGTCCACTCTGTTGCAAGTATTCAGGCCAGGTCTCCAGTCTGAGGATACTTTCCTCCCACCAGTTTCAGAGGCCCCAAAAAAGGGTGATGGGCACAGCTTTCCCTCCTGACTAACCGACATAAAAAAGAAAAATACCACTGCTCTCTAACCTATTAAGGATGGGGGGGGACACTTTTGTTTCACTAAAAATGAGACACCATAAATATATTTTTTTTTAATTAAACATATCGTTCGAAGACAGTTCATGGTCGAGAGGGCTCTATAGTCATGTCATGGACATGACAACCTCTCTAGTGTTGGTGCCACGATAAAAGCACTCAGTCCAGTTTGTAAAGTGGTTGGTGTTAGGAAGGGCATCTAGCCATAGAAACCAAGCCAAACGAAACGTGTGTGAGGCGTGGTCCCCCGACCCGTCTAGGAGAGTGGTAACTCCATTCACAATCGACGTTGCCCGAAATCACCCATCCAACCCATGCCAGCATGGAAAACGGATGTAAAATGATGATGATGATGATGATATAGCTGTTAAATAGAACATATTTGGGTTTGCATGTTAGAGTAAGCCTGCACGGTTAAAATAAGTAGGTAATCCATGTTTAATTTGAATCTGCAAATGTGAAAACATTAGATAAAATATTGTGACCTCGAACAATTTTGCAACAAACAATGAAAAACCCTGATTTCAGTGCCCTTTTTACTTTCTTTTTTCTTTTATTTCTCCCAGGCAATTATGAAGAAACAATTGATTTCAAAAGGTTTACTTGATAAATATGGTAAACCTAATGCAAGTACACCGAGTGAGTGGGATAAGGATAAAGAAACAATGTGAGTATTAGAATGTTCATTGCTGCCCTTGTCTTCCCCAACCCTCCCTCCAACCAACCAACCAATCAGCAGCCATTCGCCAACTTCTCTCGATAGAAAAGATAACAAAATATATTGGATATGTCCATTATAAGACACACATCAATGCATATAGGAAGATAACATATCAAAAATAACAGCAAATATTGGATCCATACCTTAAAGATATTTAATAGACTTGATATTTTCAGGTGTAAAAAACCCTTGATGAGGAATTAGAGAGAATAACAGAATAATTTAGCCTCTATTTGGTTGGTGAGTCAGACCATTGCCACAATCAAGGAGTTTTTACACCTGAAAATATCAAGTCTATTAAATATCTTTACGGTAACAATTCAATATCTTTGTTGTTGTTATTTTTTTATATTTATCTTCCTATCAGCATTGCTATACACTGTTCTTTCAAAGTGTATATTCCACAATGCTTCAAACAAACTATAACACTGAATATGTTTGCATGTCTACTATTGTAGGTTTACATATATATTATATCATACCTTGATACTTTGTGTGGACTGAGTACCCCCCGTTGACAGTGTTAAACAATTATGATATGCAAATTAGTATCTCCAGTTCACTGAAGCTACTAGATTTGATGTGTATATAAACAGATTAGCTACGTATTTCTCTTGGATTAGTCATTCCATGTAGACACTTTTGATGAGACCCTAATAAGGCTGTTCATCCTTTTTTCAATCTACAGAGAATTGAGTAAATATGGCGTGTCTACTGTCGTAGGTTTACACACACACATATATATATATATATATATATATATATATGAAGCAGAAAAAAAGAAACCCCAGGAAATACTGTTTGCTCCTACAATGAAATTTCGAACTAAAATCACTCTCTTTAAGCCGCACAATAGAGATCAACGCTGAAATGAATTGGCAGCTGTCACACAGGCACACACAGTTTGATATTTACAGCATTTGGGAAAGAAGAAAAAAAACGAAACTTGTAAAATATTAATCTTTGACCAACAGATCGTTCGGGAGAATTTTTCAATACTGCTTTTCAATTATCAGAGAGGATTTGTGTCATTCAAATTTTACTACAATATTGCTTTTTTTAAATGTTAAAACTATGTTCATTTCATGACAAAAAAAAACCTACACGTGACTAAGGAGAAAGAGAAAGAAATATATGGGAAGGGAGAGAGGAGGAAGAAGAATGTAAAGAGGATGAGGGAGGAGACGGAGAGAGAGGAAGTTTATGTAACAAAAAGTTACATAATGACAGTTTCCCAGATTAAAAACATCCACTAAGATTTGACATTCATGACAGACGTGATAGCCGTGTAGTTATGAAGGTATTTTTTTTGTAGATTGGCTGAAAGAAAAACATCGAAAGAAACCCTAACGGGTTTACCACGATATTTCACTCAAGTCCTGTGTGGTGTAAATATAATACAAATATAATTCAGATGATGGAACGGCGAATATTTCAGAGTAGAAATTTTAAAATTTAATTTCAAGAGAATACGTCATGTCAAACACTAGCAGTAGGCAGAAACCAATCTTATCACAATGATATAACGAACCTTTCCCCCAAATACTGAATAAAATTTGTGGGGTAAATATTTAGTCGATTGGAACGACTCCGCACATGACTGGTACTAATTTTCTCGACTTTAGATATAATGCATTGTCAACTCCGGTAGGATTTCAACTAATGGTGTAAAAGGATGGAAGTGTAATAAAATTTTCAGGGGACATGGCCAAGCTACCAACACATACACTATTCACTATCGATTCTCATTTGTTTGGATACGGAAGAAGGAGCATAGTGAATGTTGTGAAATCAATTCTGAAATCAATTCTGGAGAGCTGAAAATGTTGCTTTATCAATTCTGGAGAGCTGAAAACCAATGTCAAACAGAATGGAGATTCAACTGAGACGAAAGTAATACCGTAATAATTGTATTAACAATATTTTATTAAATATAAACATATTGTATATGATTTCATATAGTCATTTATTGAAATCAACGCTGTGTTGGTGCTTCTGTTAATTCGCGTCCGTCAGACTTGCAGCATGTAAATGACAATACACCAGTAATAGTTCATTTACATAGTTCATAAGAAGAATTACTCTTCGTAAGGTCGGTAGCCAGGAACTGAAGTAAGTGGCTTTGACAAGTCCTAACAGGACGAAACACGTCTTGGTCGACTCCTCATCCTCGGCTGCCGAGGATTCTGTTACTTGTTCACTGCATATGTTCACAATGAGGCTACATCTGGGATGGTGCTGCTGCCGCACACACAGACATCTTAGACCGCATCCAAAGAAAAGCCACTCGTCGGATTGGCGTAAAGTCACTCACGGATACACTCCAGCCCCTGGCCCACAGACTTGCTGTCTCCTCTCTCTACCTTTTCTATCGCTACTACAATGAGCTCTGCTCTTCGGAGCTGGCTGGTATCATGCCACCTCCGCTTAATCATACCCGACTCACTCGTCTATCATCTTCTCATCACCCATGTTGTCCCGCACTAACCACTACGCCCAATCCTTTCTCCCAAGAACGTCAGCTGTGTGAAATTCTCTTCCCGCTCATGTCTTTCCTGCAGGCATCAACTTTCAACAGTTTAAGTGGATCATTAATGGCATCAATCCTCCCGGTCTCGGAGGGTCTGCAAAGGCCGTGGCCATTGCCCCTTCCTCCAGACCCAGAAAGTAAAAAACAACAACTCATGTTTATTAAATATAAACATATTGTGTATGATTTCATATATTCAATTATTGTAATACATTTAGTTTATAACTCTACTGCCCAACTATTCCCTGATTCAATACTATTTTACTCTAAAATGAAATTGAGTGGCAGCAACGGTAGTGCTGTCTATAGAAATACTTTATTGCATTTAGTTCAATTACTGTTGTTAAGTTCAAATCGCACTGAAATATACGTTCTCTCCCATTTCTTTAAAATCAATAAAATAAGTAAAATAAGAGTTCAATTTCAATGTGTGGCATCCTAGGCAAGTGTTGTCAAACATTGCTTCGGGTCGACCAAAGCCTTATGAGTGCAATTTGGTAGGAAACTGTATGGAAGTCTGTCAGAGCAACTGTTACTATTCTTATTTGGTAGACTTAATCTGTCCCTCAGTTTAACACCACCACCTGGCCTTTGGGTGCTTTTAGAGGAGTCGACTCTCTTGCAAGCTTTCCGGCTTGGTCTCCATCCGATGATAACTTACTCCATTGCTCCCATCAGGCACGGATGCTCTGACAAAGGTCATGATCTCTGTACTTCTTCCTACGACTAAGCCATTGATAAAATAATATACTTGAGTTTTAATTCATTCGAGTATTATTCTCAACTATAATTCTGTAGCCTTGAGCCAGTGTGAGAAACAAGTACTGTTTCAGACAGCAGTTAACCAAAATGTAGGCTCCGGGCATTCCGAGACCGTAATGCTGTCTCAATCCCCTATTTCCCCAATCCCCTAAATTTATTTCAGGCATACTGTTAATACGTTTAAGGGCCTATAAACATCACAATTGAATTTCTTCTCTAAAAATATAGTAGCTTCATAAGTAACGTTTATACTTCTCATGAAAGTAGAGCGAAAAAGGATATTCGACTCTTTGAACATTTATATTTTATGTGCCAAATCATACTGATACAAAAGCGGCAAGTCAGTCGGAATATTAGAATGACGTATAAAGCCCTTTACAGTATTTACTCTCGTTCCACTATTCATTCTATCCATGCGAATATTCAAGATAACTTTGAAAATATGAGACTGCATATATAATAAATAAAAGCCCGATTGAAAAAAATTAGAAAGCTAAAAGATTTGAATTGGAGAGAATTGTAACAGAATATTTAAGTATAAGAAGATTTTTAAAAAAATGATTATCGCTACTATAAGCTGAAGTGCCCAAAATACAACAGCACAGGCACCAGTCTGTTTATGACAACTTGAGATCTTGTTCCAGGAAATAATGGAAACTAATTTATTAATTCTTTCTAATTTCCGTTGTGTTTCCGTGCATTGTGTTGAAAATATGCTTACGAGATGTTTATTCAAATTATAATTGATATATTTATGGAAAGATCATTTATATTATTTATAGACCTAATATGTCACCCGGTTTAACACCACCACCACCTGGCCCTTGAGTGCTTTGGCGGAGTCAACTCTGCTGCAAGCATTCGGACTAGGTCTCTGGTCTGAAGACATCAATATTTTTCTCGCTTTCCCCTCCAGTCTCGGAGGCCCAGCGAAAATGTCACTGGAGCTGCCATTTCTTCTAAACCATAAAACACTGTACGGTGTCACAAATAATCTCTTCAATTGATTTCATATCTGTTATGATTTGGTTGAAAAAGGAATGGCAGTAAATTTTACATCTGCTAATTTGTTTCAAATTTTCTGAATAAGAATAAAGTCTACTCTTTATTCTGCTAAGCTCAAGGGAATCAATTTTCAATTCGAACACTCACACGCTTTGATTTGTCTCGTCTTTGGAGACTGGTTTTATTATTCTGCGTTTAAATTGCCATTTTCAAAATACTGAAATATGCAATTCATTTTATTTTCTGCTGCTAATACTAAATTCTGGCGTTATATTTTCTAAATTCAGATAACTGATGGAATTTACGCCTTAATCTTTGATATATCGACATTTCTCAAACGGTACTCATAGTGTGGCTTGTCTCTGAACATGTGTATTATTGCACATTATGGAATTGCTAAATTTTAATTGATTTTCTTTGGTCTATTTGCGAAATCTTAAACGTTTAATGTTCAAATTTATCCGGGGTTTTACTTTGTTTCATCCTTCCGAGATTCAGTCAAAGGAGTACCAGTAATATGTTGTTCCAATCATTAATTATTAAGAAAGTCCTAAGAATTATAATTTGTATGCGTAAATTATATGTGAGAAAACTATGAAACAAAGTAATTGGGAAATACAAAATAGAAAAGAAATCCGGCTTACATTCTCGAATATCAAACAAATTTCCCTGTAGAACACATAGTGTAGACACAAAAACAATTCTCTCTATAATAGCAACCATTGGATAAAGAATGCTGAGTGAAATTTATTTTGTTGTGTAAATTAGAAGTAATCCCAACGTAAGAAATGGACTGTGAATTCACAAGTACCTCAAACCAGCAAGATATTTCGAATTATACTCATTCCTAAAAGGCTATTTTTTATGTATACATTACAAGAAAATCTGAAGAATCACAGAAATAGTGAAAAGACTGATACATTTATTAGATGGAAACAAATGCTAATGTTTTGACATTTGTCGGAAAAATTCAAAACGATAGCGGAATCACATTCCGGAAACAAGCTTTCATTATCACGAAACATTCAAGGGATTTTCAAATTATAAAATTCCATATCAGTAACAGAATGAAGATTGGAAATTAGGTTTCTATGAACAGTTAGGACTATCTTAGTCGAAATTAGCTTGGACATTCATTTAAAACTAAAAGTCAATATTCGTTAGTTGCTGCTGTTGTTTAGCCCAGGTCATTCCTGATCGAGCAGATATATGATCAAAGGCGTCCCAGCCGTCACTGTTCCATCTTTGCTTTCCGGCATAGAGTATCAAGAACTATATTTTCGAATGTGTCCTTCCCTTCTTTTTTTTAACAGTAAGGTGTGGTTGAGGAAGATTTGTTGCTATTCATATCAAGTCAAGCGATCATGTAGAATCAAAAGCCAAGGAGGACGCCTCTACGTTGTAGCTCGATCTGCTAGAAATAGTTGCCAAATCTACCTCAAATAACATTCTACCGTCTTTAAACGAGGAAGGACATATTGAATAATGTAGTCTTAGAATAAACTATATCTGCTCTACTAGGGTTGATGGTAGATCTGCTCTATTATGGTTGATCTGGAGTTAAACAGTTAGGACAACAACAATGATATAGAATCTCCGCCATTGGCTGGATATTTGTTGTCAAAGTACAGTGGGGAATTTGAATCCAAACGGACAGCAAATGAGGTCGGTTTACCTATAGGAAGATAGCCATCAGCTTGAAGAGTAGAAGATAGAAGTATTCTGCAAAGATAGTGATCTTCTTTGCAACGGTCGACAAGATCTGGCTGCGATTTGGTAGACAGGAGAAACTGCAAGCTGTGTGATGCACTATGATATCCTTTGGCTTCCAGGCGGTCATTTTGCAGACGGTATGATAGATGATAAATATATCCTAGTTGATAAAGGTGACTGTTTCAAGAAATAAGTAGGTTTATTCGCATTGACAGCTACAGTGAGCTGCAAATGCAACATTTTTCTGGTTTGGGCATTGGAGCTTTGGTCATGTGAGAGATATTGGGGATATACTCCGAAGATCCGCATTGCTCACTGGTTTAGCTGTGCCGAGTGTGTACAATAACCCCGTATAACGATGAAAGGTTTCATGCATCAGTGAAGTAATGTATATGAATGAAGACTGGTTAACAATTCAATATTAGAAATAAGTACTTAGAAATATTAGAAATAGGTCGTTAGGGCAGAAAGAAATATAAGATAACAAGGAATTGCTTTGTTGCATGTTGTAGTTAAGCATGTTGTAGTTAAGCATGTTGTAGTTAAGTCATTCATGATCGAGTAGCCCTATAATCAAAGGCATTCCAGCCATATCTATTTAATTTTTTTTGTATATCTAAGAGTACATTGTCCAATGTTTCCTTCTTTTTTTAGGACGGTAGAGTGTGAGTTAAGAGAGATTTGGCTGCTATTTCTAGCTGGTCTAACGATCACGTAGAGGCTTCCCTCGTTAGTTCTATTTGTTGTATGTTTTAATTTTGGCAATAAGGTTCGTCTTACTGCTATTATTGCCACTCTTTATGTTGATACTCTCTGTGGCGTCGACTTCGTCGGTAATGAAACGGTAATGGAAATCACTGCCACTTTGTTCTATATCATATTGATTAGTTTCCACTTTTACTTTGATTTGAGTGATTACTTTCATGATTTAATTTTGTCTCTTATTATTTCACAGGTGTTTTATTACTCAGAATATTATATATCATTGTCAAAGCTAATAAAATAATACCATCATATAGAGTCGATACTCTTACAATGAAATTAAAACTGCTTATTGTGGCTTCAAATTGGTTGGCCTATAAACTATACCTTCCCATTTTGTTAATTTGCGCCTGTGTTCATGTTAGCCTTTCCAAACATCTTACTATATGGTCATGAATATTGTTCTCTATTACCATCTCTTTATTTCTGTTTTGTCACTTTCATTTGTCTGTACCTTATATTCCCACCATATTTTACTGAGATTTCTCGCATATGTACATTTTTATCATGTCTTCCAAAATATTTTTAATATTATTGTCCATGAGGGCTCACTTATCAGACCCCTCCAGTTTATTATAGTTCTCCTGACCATAACAGAGGAGTTGAAGACTGGCTGTCCGTGAGAGCTCTTGTATGCTGATGACCTTGTTCTTATAGAAGAATATGTAGAAGATATAGAGAAGAAATTCCAAACATGGAAGCAAAACCTGGAATTGAAAGACATCAAAGTAAACTTAGCAAAGACTAAAGGAAGTTTAGGAATTAGGAAAGAAGATAGGAAATTGCTTCGATATGCAAAAAAAAGAGTAGGTAGAAATTCCATACGTGTACCCAGTATAAACTATGGACACACAAGAGGTGTATTGGGTTAACAGGTAGGATGACAGAGGAGGTAAACTTTGTAGGTTGCAGATGCACAGGACTAGTTAAGAAAACACGCGAAATAAGTTCCTTCAAATGCTCGGAAAGCTCACTAGGAGTAGTTGATAGATTTTGCTACCTAGATGACCACATTAGCTGGAGGAAGTGGGTGTACCGAAAGCATAGTGACCAGGGTTAGTGTGGGGTAGAAACAGATTGGACGGGGGGTGGGGGGCTCTGCTAACAACAAAGGATTTCATTCACAGAATGCATGGCACATTGTTTGATGCTTGTGTACGAAGTGCGATGCTACATGGTAGCGAGACGTGGGCCTAGAATCCAGAAGATTTACGACGGTTCGAAAGAAATGATGATGTATAATTGTAGTGTGCATGGATGACGGAGCAAAATGAACTGTGAGAAAATATCGATATAAGAGGAATCAAATGTAGTGTGCATGAGAGAAGACAGCACGAGGATGCCACTTATATAAAGAAGTATCAAGTGCTTGAAGTGGATAGATACTTTGGAAGATGGTGAGCTAGGGAGACATGGGACGAGGTGGTGAAGATTGACCTCAAGCAGCTGAACCTCAAGAAGGTATTGACAAAGAACTGTAATGATTGGTGACACGTGATGCTGGAGAGGACCATTCTAGCGGTGCAAACCTGGCAAAATAGTCATTAAAATAATGGTGGTGGTGTTGGAGGTTGGGATGTATCATTGGATCAGTATCATTGGATCAGTATACTTCTGTGAAGTCTCTATCTACTGCCCTATTCATTATCCTCTGCTCTATCATCCTCTATCATATTTGCTGTACAACGCCTCCTGTGTAACGAGCGATGGCATTTGATCTGGCCGTATTCAATCCTGCCACCATCATCCATTATCATTATCGCTCTACTTCTTTGCTACCATCACCTCTCTATCATTCTACTTCTCTTCTATCACGACGAAGGATGGCGTCAGAGCTGTCCATATTCAACACCGTCACCCTCTACCGCCAACCACCAGTCTCTCTCCCCTATGTAACTCATAGTTGACATCTACCACCATCACTCACCCATCTCGGTTGCTATCCATCACTCGTTCTCTCCTACCGTGATACATCTTAATGATATCCCATCACGTTACTCATACTGATTTCTATTCAACCTAATACCAACAACCAACACTATCTATCCCCTGCCCTACCATTCTATCACTCTGTTTTCTCCATCATACTCACACTCATACTCTCTCCTCTTCCACCCTCTTGGTCATTATCCTTTTTTTTCTATTCACACTCTCAGTCATCTTGCCTTGACAGAACATAGACTACGTGGATTAGAGAGGACTACTTAGTCTTGCAGGGGACAAGGCAACCTCTCTAGTGTTGGTGGTACGATACAAATGCACCTAGTACACTCTGTAAAGTAGTTGGCGATCGAACTATCGATCGATGAAACACACCGTACGTATCGTGTTCAGGAAACTGTATATTTGAATTTCAGAAGTTCAAATATAACCAACTTACGTAGTCCTTTAGAAAGGGACCACGATATATATATATATATATATATAGCTACTCAACCTTTTAACTGGGTATTTTTTTTTTCGTAATTTTTTCCCATTTGTTACATCTAACATAGTTTCCACATAATCTACATCTCTGAACATTTTTTCTATATTCAGAAAACTTTATGTTAAACGAATGAAACAACCACCCAGGATTCCAATATTAGTAGATAACTAAGTAAGAGCTTAAGATTTTCGATCATAAATAAACATTAAATAAAATTAGATTATTCACCATACGAACACAAACTCAAGAAGGAAAAATGTGACTAGATCTGCCAGCGTGAATCGAACTACGCATCTGCATATTCCGGGCGGCCGTGTTAACCACTACATGTGTGTGTGTGTGTGTGTGTGTGTGTGTGTGTGTATGTGTGTGTGTGTGTGTGTGTGTGTGTGTGAGTGTGTATGTGTGTGTGTGTGTTTGCATAGTGTTTCCTTTTCATTACCTGCTCCCCTGGACGTGTTTTCTTTTCTGCTGTATTCTCTCTTCACTCTGACCATTGCCCCCACTCAACTAAGACGTGTCACTTCTCCAACCACCTCCTCCTGCTCCACCCCATTCTCCCCCTCCTGACCCCCCCTTCTTATCCTCCATTACCACCACTATTATTTCTCACTGTTATAATTATTTTTCCTGCTCTCCCTCACATACCCCAATATATTTATCCTCTAATACCAGTTATTATTTCATCTCTCTCCGACAAAGGCTTCTGCTCGAAACGTTTGATTTCTCTTTTATCTTACGTCATAAAACATATTTCACTGTTTGGACTATTTGTATTACTTTTTGCAGACTCAGAACTTCACTAGTTTTCTCTTATTCAACTCTTCTACTAAATATTTTTACTTTTCTCACCCTTTCTATTTCTCTATTCTATGTATTTAATATCTCTTACCCCTCCCCCGCTCTCTCTCTCTATTTCCCCATCCCTTTGCTGGATTTACTCTTTATAATTGGCTAGCGTTATCTCCATCCACACAGATTCTCTTACAACCTCCTTCCATTTACATTTGTTTCATTTATCACATCTTTTATTATGTTTATCTCCTTTACCATTTCTTTCGGGAACCAGCGAGGGTGCTCATTTGTGGTCGCTTGACCTGCTCGAAATAGCAGCCAATTCTCCCTCGTGCCACATCCTACCCTCTTTAAGCCACTTAATTTTGGATTGCGCTACCTATGCTTATAACAACACCTTGTGTGTATGAACATTTTACTTCAGTTTAGACATCTATATATTCATTTCATTATATAGCTTTGTGTTTCAATTCTAGACGATATTTTCGCGCAGATTTCTAGGGGAATATATTTCAATTCTTCCAGAAGTTTTCCATTGTTATACACTCAGACACTCACACACTCACACACACATGCACACACATTTATGTGAGTGTGTATGTGTGTGTATGCATGTATGTGTGTGTATGTATGTATCTATCTATGTATGTACGTATGTATATATATGTATGTATATATGCATATATCTATTTGTGTGTGTTTATGTGTGTGTGTATGTGTATACTAAATACATACATATATGACTATATATGTGTGTGTATCCCTTTGTGTGCGCGCACTTGTGTGTGTGTGTATATGTGTGTGCGTGCATATACATCTAGGATTACAAACCTTGTGATTTGTTTCCGCCATTTCTTTCTGGTTTGTTCATGAGAAAACGAATGAAAGTTATCCTACGTTCCTAGTCATACATTATATATCCATTGTCTTTAAGACTGTCACTTTAATTTCCAGCACGGTGTCCTTTAATTAACCTTTGTAAAATCATTATTTATACCACAAGAAGAAGCAAATCAAGTAAATAGCAGGAGCATTAGTTGATTAAACCCTTCTCAAGACCGATGAAACACACTGCTAATATATATACACACTGACGTAAAGAAAAACTAAATCAGCTAGTCACTGGTAGCTTCGTTTTTTATCATCCTATCTGTTTAGGTTACATAGAAATGACGCCGGATAGGTTTTGCCAGGCTATCTGTTACATATCTCAATGAAATGTTTCAGTCTTTGGCGTAGTTTGTGTTAAATATTATTTGTTACTGTATTACGTATAATTCGGCAAACCATTAACCTTCTATCAGAACACTCGGTAATTTCTGTTGCGACATATTATGCTAAAGTATTTGCATCTATGTCTGCGTAGAACAGTATATTGAATCAAGTGTTAAGATAGTGCTTGTTGATAAACTTAGTATAGCCGTTTCTAACCATGTATCGTGCATTGGTTGACACGATATGTGTTACTTTACGTCGTAAACCTGATAAACTAATTTTCGAGTTCACACTCAGGGAAATAAAAGTCTAGAGTTTTAATTTACTACTCGATTATCCGTAATCATTCGTAGCCATCATTATATGATAAGTTTCAGAAGATAAGGAATTGAGAGATTTAACTTTCATGCTTTTTCAAAGAGTATTAGAATGTTTTTGGTATTTAGACCTCACCGGAGTTGCAGTGCCCATGGCTTTTGAAGCCCCCTCCCAAAGTAGCAAATATGTGGTCGGAGGATCTGTATGTCGATGAACGTAGACAGAGGGAATTCATGTTGAGAGGAAATACTGATAAAAGGCAAAAATGCAGTAACTGATTGTTCAAAAAAGAAAGCACTGTAATAGAAGAAGGAGAATCGTAAGGAGAATACAGCTTGGAATCATATACCACGTTATGAACTGGGCTCGCCGGCGCTTATCTCTTATCAATCATATGAGTTGACTGTTTGTTATAATATATTATATATACTAACAGAAACACTGCTCTCTGGGCGGTTTTCTGCTGGTTTATGTAATATATATATATTGACGACTTATATAGAACTACGTCGTCTAATATGTCCTTTCTCAATGTAAGATAGCAGGTGTGACTTGAGGGGTATTTGGCAGCTATTTATGATAGGTCCGATTTACGGTGGATTCTGTAGAAGTAAATATGAGTTACTTAGGGTGGCTGTGATATGTGGTGGGGGCAGAGCTGGCAATGTTCCAGTCGCAACTGAAACATTGCCAGCTCTAACATTAGCTGCATTGTACTTACTGAAACCTCTTCGTTCACTGTGGAACATAAGGCTATGACTACCTGTTTCTATCTGGTTTGTGTTTGTCACAGTTTCTGTAACAGGTTGATATTTTACGGATGGAGTGTGTTAGCTCCACACCACCAGGTGCTGCTTTTCGCATGGCTTCTACCCTGAAATTGCGTGACTTGTTTGGACCGTGGAAGTGGGCGAGCACGACATTGGGGAGGTCAAGTTTGAGCTACCCCCGATTTGCAACAGGAAGCAGACAATCTGGCTAGCCTGTGAAAGTATTTTTTGGAAAATTTAGAAGAGAAATACAAGGCACATCGTTGGTTTATCGGGCAATCATCAAACACATCTTTGGCGTATCGGGCCATCATCTGTCCTATCAATAAGGTGGTAAAATATGTCAACAAGTACATGATGCGATGTTTTCCAGGCCAGGAGTGACTTTACAAGAGCTCTGACAAAGTGTTCAAGGACACACTCTACCCGATAGAATTCATCAATCACCTCAACCCACTAGGTTTCCCATCACACATCCTGGCACTTAATAAAAGGGACACCGTTATTGCTGCTGTGGAACCTAAAACTAAAATATGGACATTGCAACGGGAAACGGTATATCATAAGCAATCTTATTGACCATATCATTGAGGACAAAATTACTCCAGGATTCTAAGCAGGTCGTCACCTGTTCATCCCTAGAATACCTCACACTAGCTGAGAGGCGGAATTTCCCTTTGAGGTTCGAATGAAGCATTTCCTGTGAAACCTGTATTCACCATCACAGCTTACTTGACTCAAGGTGAGACCATGGACAAAATTGGAGTGTATCTAATTACATCACTATTCTCGCATGGACAGCTTTACGTGGAACTAACAAGAGTCTGGTCAAAGTGCAGTTGTGGGTGAGAATTCATATCCAGAACACCGACGAAGATTTGCCGAGAAGGGAGCGCACACCCATATAATCAGACCAAGCGGAAGCCAGGCGATAACGTTAGAAAACCGATAGACTGTGCCATACAATCCGCTCCTCCCATTGCGATACAAGGTCCGAATTAGTTGTGAGGTCCTGCAAAATGTCATACTGAGCTCAATCGTGGCCTGCGTATCGACTTCATACTGCTACAACCGTCACTGACTCTTCATGATAGCGTTGAAATCTCTTGAAGTCGCATCTGGAACCGATATGCATAGAAATCTGTTGGGGTTATAGTACGGTTGTTGGTCCTCTTCAGTCCAGGCTACCAGCCATCATCACCACGTGGGAAGAGCAGGAAATAATAGAGAGGGTCATAAGCTCCGTGTACTTGGTTACGCCTGTGGAGCCCTCCATCTCGGTACCGGACCACAGCAGTTGTTTCTGGCATGATGGCTGATACTTTGGAGGCCATGGGCAAATTGTGTGTTCTGCAGTGGGTAGCAGATAGATTCATATGCTTGTCTGTATGCAGAACAACATCTATGTTTTGAACATCAGGGATTTCCATGTCTGTCTTGAAACTCTTGATGTAGGTATTGCGATTTTTGCAAGTCCTTGAGTATCACGTGTGACGGATTGCTTGGCGCAGCCTGTTTTCCAAATTATGGTTTGTACTATAAACGTATAGCTGAGCGAAATGTGATGCTTTGCCAGTTTCACTTGGCAGTAATGATCCTATCCGGTGGAACGGCTTCGCTATATTTTTAAGGTTGGATTATATCCAGGATGTGAGATTTTCTCACGCCCATTGGAAGCTAGGACAAGAGCATCATTGTAGCCTCGGATTATTTATGAACCTCTTCCTGACTGTGTGATGCCAAAGTATTTGGCAATGTTTGGTGGTATGGCATACAGAAGATGTAGCTCAAAATTTCCATCACATTAAGCAAATTGATCTGAACTCATCCTTCAAGCGATATGTTGCAGTGTTCGTAATTAGTTGAGAAGAATTTGCCAGCATTGTGCTGCAGTAGAACCTAGACTTCATTCTGATCAAAATCAAATTCCTCACATATACTTTGACAGTCTAGGTTCGGTGAGCTGTCACGCTTGCATTTTGCTTTGCAATGCTTTCATTTGGCCTCTGATCCCTCAACTGTTCAGCATTTCAAGCAAGAACAGAACGTCTTTGAGAAGGAGGCTCCACAGCATGTCGATTTTCTTCAGCTTGAGAAAGTGTTGCCAGCTACCGGTGTGAATTCTTTCAGATTCTGATATTCGATGCTTCTGCGAGATTTGGGAAACATGGGAAAACCGTCTGTTACTCTGTTTCATTGGTATGGCGTGTACTTTGTAACTCTGACATACGTCGCAGTCGTTTGGATGTTTGTTCCTCGGATTCAGAAGCTCGATTATCTGCTCGTGCAGCTCTTCTGTCCTCTTCATTTGTGTATTTCTTGGTCCATCCCATCATTAAGATTTGTTCACATGATGTGTGCAGTATATGGTGTGCGTATTGGTATGTAATATGTGCATGCAGTGTGTTTTGCTGTGTTCTGTGCGTGTGTGTGTGTGTGTTTGTGTGTGTGTGTATGTGTGTGTGTGTGTGTGTAGGTGTGTGTGTGTGTGTGTGTGTGTGTGTGTGTGTGTGTGTGTGTGTGTGTGTGTGTGTGT